>NDXB01015435.1:16735-37750 GCA_002631895.1 Agapornis roseicollis | reverse complement strand
TTTTTTTTTTTTTTTTAATCCACAAATCAAGAGATTCAAAAACCACTGAGCTAACCTAGACAAAAGGCTGGAACACAAGTAAGGGATTAACTAGGAATGTTTAATAATAACTTGTGAAAGTACGGGAAATAACTGTGACCTTAGAAAATAAAATTAAAACTCTAGGAATAATAATGTAATGATGATAATAATGTGACTATACTCCATACCAGTCAAAAATATGAAAATATGTGAGGCATCTAATATGCTTCTTAACATGATAAATTGAAAGTTACTCACTCTTAGTTTACATCAGGGCAACCAGTTAAAAATAAGCTCTCAGAAAACAGCCTCTGGCTGAATAAATGGAACATGGTATCATTCCCAGAAGGTATTATTGTCTATTAGATAACATTTTATTCAGAATACTCTATATAGAGGTAGCTCTTGACATAAAAGCACAGAATGCTTTCTCATTTGAACTTAAGGATGCATTTCAGTGCCCGGAATAACTCCAGAAAAATTGTCAGAAGGATAGATTTTCATTGTGGTTCATGAAACAAGCAGAGCTGCATTGATTTATACCACCAAAGGAACCAGTTCCTCCCTTAGAAACAATGTAGAGTACTGGCATATATTTCACTGTGCTAGAGGGCTGTGTGTGTGTGTCTACTTTTTTACTGTTACTTCTGACTATTTATGGAATGGGTATCCGTGTATGTGGCAGACACTTATCTTTGACACTAGTCTCTTTACAAAACAAATTTGTTCTCAAATGAGTGATTTTATTATGACATCAAACCCACGATTCCTTATTTCACCAAATGATTCCACAGCTGTATTGTGCTTTATAATGTCTGACATCTTTATAGAAAAAGCAAGACCTGTCTTAGTCGCACGGAGAATTTTCACAGATTATTTACTTTTGTAATGGAAGAGTGAATGGTGATTCAACAGATTGTAATCTTGTTTGAGTCAGCTGTGAACAAATGCCCTTGAAGGGTGCAAAGAGACACCAGATGGTGGGAAGTCTTTGTCTTTCATAAGGAAAACAAAGTTCATCTGTGCTTGGATGAAGGTGGGCTGTATAGTTAGTGATGCGGTCATTTCCTGTCATGGGGTTGTACATTTCTTACTGCGTCCCTACCCCCCTGTTCCCCCTCCCCCCCCATGTATGCATAAATTCCATCCCTGAGTCATAGTTTTGTCAATTTACTCTCAAAAATCCCAGTACAGCCACTGTAAGGGTCAGAAGTATTAATCCTGATTTCCTGAAGAATTCCAGCTGGGATAATCAAGAATTTCATTGCCATGTCATCTGGATGAGACTTATTTTCATATCTAAAAGCATGACTGAAGGTGCTGCTAAGCAAATGGGAGGTAGATCCCAGGGTAGAACTTTATGAGCCATTTGTCAACATAAGCAATCTTAACCTTTGCTATTTCTCACTAATTCATATCTTTCCCACTATTCATACTACCTACTCAATTTGTACAGGTAGATGTTCAGGACTGGGAGCCACATCTGTTTAAAAAGAAGGCAGTATTTTCCTATTAAGATTATTTTTCACCTGTATTGTGTACTAACACAAGTTCACTATGTAATTCAAACAAATTTATAGCTCTCTGCATGAAGGCATAATGTGGAAATAGGTCAGAGAAGTGAATTACAAAGCTGTTTAAACAATTAGTACTTGAAAAAAAAAGGTGCTTGATTTACTGGCTCTGTAGGGTTGGTGCACAGACTTTCACACATCATTTTTCTGTTAAGAGTCAGGCTTTCAGTCACTTTTGCAAATACATTTGAAAGTAGTTTTGTTACAGCTATAACACAGCTATGAGACACGATCTTCCCTCTGAAACTGGAAAGATGTCTTAAATAACCAAAAAGCACGTTAAAATTTTCCAGCAACATCAAGTAGTCTAATAAAACATATTCTCTGTGACCTTGGCTCAGATAACATGAAACATGGATAGCAGCACAGATTTCAGGACTGCTGGTAGTAGTGAAGTTCTGCATCTATGTTAACGATTACAGAATTGATACTGTTGTTCACAAAACATGTCTTTCTGAAAATACAAATATGGGGAATTTTATTCATCTTTCTTGTCATTCTGAACAGGCATAGACAAATTTCAACTAGGCAAAGATCTTTTCCTTGTAAATGTCTCAGGTAACAAGGAATAATTTAAGGAAATAAGTAAAATCCACAAACTAGCCTGCATTATGGTTTTGATTTTAATTGTTTTCAAAAGGACATCTCCAATGGCTGCTTACTATTTCTCATATACTCAAGTCATTTTTCCCTCCTTGCAGTCTATGACCTCCTGTTATAAGTATTTTATTTGCAGACCTTCCTGATTCCTTTCCCAGCTGAATAACTCACAGGAAAATATTTCATAATAAATTTACATGTACATGCAGCAGAAGAAAACCTACACCAATTATTTTTTTCATGCAAGCCTTAACTTTGCATTCTTACAATCCAAGTCTGTATTCTTACAGTCCATGCCTAACATAAGTTCTTTAAGTTAAAATCAAGCCATAAGTTTTTCTCACTTGGCTTTTGATAATTAGAATGCCAATGCCAAATAAAGAATGACACCTTCAATTACTTGCTGCTAATCCTACTTTACAATATAACTAGAGAGAAATTGCATTTCTACACTTTTTTATTACACAGCATTGTCATACACTCTACTGCAACTCCTTTGTGTTACAAAAATCAGTATTAAAACTGAAAGCCTAATCGCAGACTTGGCATAGAAACTCCACATGGAATACTTCTTTTCGCCTCTCAGTCAGCAAAAGTGATTGTGTGGCAAATGAAAATGCTGCTTTTAATAGCTAACTGGACATGGCTTCATTATAGATATTGTAAAATTAACATATCTTCAACTGCCCCCTCCCCCTTCTTAGCAGAGATACAGAATATGGAAATGCATTAAGTAGGGTTTCTCAAATCCTTTGCAGCACGGTGAAGTCATTCCCAGAACAGCTATCTCTAGGAGGACCTACAAATGCAAAGAAAATCCATGATAGTGTGGCTTGTGTGGTGGACATGCTCTGGCTACCATTTTGTTAACTGAGACCCTATTCGCAATTTTCAAAGCTGTATATTGACAGTACAGACATTTCCAAATAAATCCAGATTTGAAAAGGATCAATAATCGCTTTCTTTGTTCTATCTTCTTATTTCATTAGGGCTGCCCTCACAGTTAAAGTTTTACTTCTGGCCAGAGCACATGGATCACTGTTGCCTACAGAAAAATCAGGAGTCTTGTTTCTGAGAATCTGGTCTCATCAGGCTGGCTCTGCAGCTGGTGAGCTGCTATGTTATCAAGGACATATTTCATATATTAGCTGGAGCAAGCAGGCGTAGCATAGTTTGTTTGCTCTCAAGGACCAAGTACTACAAAAGGACATAGGTTTTGAAGTTCTTCTGTTAGAAATACATAAAAAACAACAATTAACTTTTACCACACTGTATAAAGTCTTTTTTCTGCAAGATTAGAAATCTTTATTCCACTCACACAAGGTACATTGGCGAATGTGGCAGCTCTTGTCAGGATGTGGCAACTTAAAGTCAGTTACATTCATTTCATCCATAAGGTCCTTTCTGTAGACTCTCTCCCATCCTCTTTTTTCCTGGTTTGGTTTGGTTTTTGTCCCCACAGGATCATCTCTGGTTATATTGCTTTATTTGATGTGAACAGCTATTTTTTGGAAAGAGATAACATGTATTGGAAAAGAATCCAGCTGATGTGACCATATTTTAGCTGAAAAGAAGTCTCCCCCCTTCCCTACTTCCTCTAGACTGGTTACAGACAAAGTGCCAGAATAATACACATCCATTTGTCCCATTGCTTTTGAGAAGACGTAATACTTTTGCAAAAATCTTTTTTGGACAGTAATTCATACAGCAGAATAAAACCTCACACAGGAACCAGCAGTAAAAGCAGTGACCAGCCCATGCTACCACCAATATATATTGTGTTGATAATGACTCAATTTGCGATAAGAGTAAGTTCATACACTGACAGTCCTGAATGAGGCAAATGTTTCTAATGAGACACATATGAACAAGGTCAGGAGAAAAGCCACCTCCATCAAAGAAATAGTACCCATCATTTAAGACATTTTTGACCTCATGTCTTCTGACTCCTGGACTTTAACAGTTTTTCTAGTTCATGCTGAAATGGACTTTTCAGCAGCTGAGCTGTTTTATACAGGAATATTACAAAGAGCATCCCTATTCACTACACTTTTCTTCCTATGTTGCCACTTTGGATGATAGACCTTGGTGAAGGTGAACAGAAATGGAGCTGTTACAATGGAAGCTCTTAAACTGTCATGAGATCACAAGCACGCCCTTTTCAGTATGGCAGGAAGGTATTAACTCCTTCAGTTGCAAAGGAAACTTAATAACTGCTGTTTTGTTTTTCTCCTACCTACAGGGGTTATCTTGGGTTAATTCAGGCTCTTGGTATATTCACTAGCTGACAAATGTGAAATTGCAGTTCTGAGGTAGCTTTTTAATTTTCATCAGATCACTGCAGTAAGTGCTTACAGTCCTATGCTATTTCCAACGTTCCTGAGAAGAACAAAGTGTTCAAGGCCAGACTGGATGAAGCCTTGGGTGGCATGGTTTATTGTGAGGTGTCCCTGCCCATGGCAGGGGAGTTGAAACTAGATGATCTTAAGGTCCTTTCCAACTCTAACTATTCTATGATTCTATGATTCATACTTTTCTACTTATAGATCCCAAATAAATTATGCAGCTGAATGAATTTCTTTTTTTTTCCCTCTAACCCCCAAGTTTTGAAGATTTTTCTAAATCTGCATTATGGTTTGAAGGGTTAGGTTTTTCTTTTTTGCTTTACTTTTTGAATGACTTGCTATTTCACTGCTACTGAGTTCTACATTAGTCAGACTTTACCATCTGCATTGTACAAAGACACACATTCCAAGTGAAGAATTGTTAAGCAAATTGCAGTGTACAGGAGCCAGGCCTTTGTCTTGATGATATACAGTCACATCCCTAGCAGCATATCCCCAACAAAGTTTTGTAATTAAATCATGAAAGCCAGTTCCTCGTTAAAAATCATTGGCATAATTACAATGACAAGTACTATTAACGTTTTGGTAATGCCTGATTTTCGCTACTGTCATTTCACCACTAGTATATAGCTACTCCACTGTAATGACCACATTATTGCCATATCTTTTCCATACCCTTTCACATGACCTAACTATACTGAGTACCTTTTTCCAACCTGAAAGGAGGGCTTTCACTTGGATAAATCATCTCAGTCCTTATCAGATTTCTTTTTAGACAGAGATATTAATGAATTCCTACATTAAAAATTGATTAGCTACGTTAATTTAGTTTAAAATGAGTGGTTCCATGACCTTTATTTGTTAATGATGTGAAGATTTCCTAAAGAAAAAAAAAAAAACCACAAAATCTTAACACTGCTTACTCAAAACAGCCCAGATTTTAAAAAGGTAAGGAGAGAGAGAAGGAAGGCCTCCTGCTAAAGTCACAGTAGGAGCCAATAACCAAGTGAGTTCTACATACTGCTTGGTTTACTTTAAAAAAATAGATATTTACGAATTTTCTCTTGTTATAAGAGACAAAGGAAAATGTCTTGGTATAACGAAATAAGTAGGTTGTTTCTGATAGAAGTACAAGTTCAAAGGTTCAACGGTTCAGTTCGTTAATTCATATATGCACATGTGTAACATTAAGCATATCAGTTCTTCCATGACTCCTACCTACACTCATGGCCTTCAAGCTAGTTGTCTCCTTTTGTTCAAGGATCCAAGCACAATGTACAATTTCTATGCTACGGAGAGATTACAGCTATGGCACTGGTCTGCAGAGTTATGCTGTTGTTTTGCATTTGTATTAGTTACAAACTGTTTTGACAGAGACTCAGAGAATGATGAATGACTAAAAGCTGGAGACAGCACAGCATTTCCAGTTCAGTTTTTCTTTCAGTTTTAGCTAAACAATGCCATCCATATTCAACAAGAACAAGGGGCTCTGAGATCCACTACACTGATTTTCCATCCAGGTATCCAGCATGGTCTAAGATTCAGATTGGGGCTCTATTCTCTTTTTCTGCATACAACCCATTAGCTGAAAGAATTATCCATACTTGTATTATTTAGTGAAAATGAATGACTATTAAGAAAGCTCAGAGAGACTGCTAATACACAAGAATTAACAAAATATTGGTTCCTGCCTTCCCTCTTTCCTTTCTTTTATTTTTTTAATTAATGCATTTTAAGGTTACTGAGGAGCTATGATCAATATCACCTGGAGAGTAGTAAGGAAAGAAAATGGATCCAAACTTCAGACTGACATTTCTTAACTTTCCCCTCAAAAAAGTACATATTCCCCACTTACTATGTGCATGTACTAGGTTTTGCAAGATCACAGCAAAATATTATGGAAAAAAAAAAAAAAAGAAATTAGGGAAGGAGCTTTATGCTTTCTTTGCTTTCTGTTTGGCTTCACTAAGCTAGTCAGCTGGACAGAAACAAGCAGAATTGGCTACCTACCTGATAATACTAAACAGTTAAAATCTGTTTGCAAATTGTTATTGCTAATTTTATTTTTATTTCAGTTAATTTTTCTTCAATTCCAACTCCATTTATATGGAATTTTTTTTTAATTGATTTTTTTTTCCAATACTGTCATTCAGATGAAATACCCACAAGTAGTACATTAAAGAGAATTTACACAGAATAAAATGAATAAATAAATGTTTTGAAATTAGTAGGAAGAGTGAACGTAGCTTCTTTTATTTTCATCACTGACTTCATCTTGTCTACACAGTTCTGTGGTGGATACCTTTATATATGTCATGCTGCAAAACTATTGTTCTAGATGGCTAGTATTTATCCTGAACTATTTCTGCTTCATGTTTTTTCTTGAGGTAAAGGAACTTTGGCATTTTAGGCAAACTGGAGCAAACTGGACGGAACTGGAGGGAGGAAGGGAGGCAGTGAGAGAGGGAGAGAGGGAGGGGAGAGAGAGAACAGTAGTATGTTAATTTTTAAACCAAAATCCAAACATATCAGCCTCCAAGCTTTCATTAACTCCAACATAGATTCTTTTTTCCAAGAAATTTCTTCTTGAGGGCCTGTCTCATTGACTAAGTTGGTAGAGAGGAGTCTCAAAAGCAAAAAGCCCCCAAACCACTAAACTTGTCTTATTTCAGGACCCCAGCATTCTGGCTTAGGTGTAAAAACAGACAAACAAACCAAGATGGTCTTAATACTCACTACATAGGAAGGCCCAACATTAATATCTGAAACAACGCCTCAAAGTTTTAGACTGTTTTGTTTTTTTGTTTGTTTTGGGTTTTTGTTTTTTTGGTTGGTTTTTTTTTTTTTTTTTTGTTTGTTTGTTTGTTTTTTAATGCATTTCAATAAAAGTTTATTCCATTCTTCCTCCATTTCTTGGATCATTCTTCATTTCTTGGATCATTCTTCATTTCTTGGATCATTCTTCATTTCTTGGATTTTTTTCCAGGACACTTGAAGAGATTGTGGAGGTCTCTCCAGAGAGTCTGTCCTGAAGATGTGCAAACACAGCCAGTATTGCCATACTGCCACTTTTCATGACATTATTGTGAGTCTCAGAACATATGGTGTTTTTCTTAAAGCTTCAGCTACCAGAGTGATGACTGTTAGCTGTTTACTTAGATTATTTAATATCAGCCATGGAGACTTTAATATCAGGCCTTTTCACAGGCCTTAATGTACGTAAGGCAGAAACCTATCAAATCCTGGTTTTGCAAGTGAAGAGCCAAAGCCATGGAAAGATTAAGAAGTGTAAGGTCACACAGGACATCTGCTACTTGTACCTGGGCTTTTCCAAGCCCTTTAGGCTAGTGTCCAAATTGCTGATTCATATTTTATTCAGGTTTCATGTAAGATTAATAAGAAAACATATAACTGGGGTATTCCGACCATATAAAAATGCAAAGTTTACATATAACATCTTAAGTCTCTGAAGAGGAATAAGAATAGAGATTACTATTTCTGCTTTATAACATGTAAACAAATCTTATTCAATTTAGAACTTGGAACTTACTAATTCTCTTTCCTCCAGCATGAGAAAAAGAGGAGCTTTAATAGAACACATTTCACAGTATTCCTTCTGACATCCCCTTATGATAGAAGACTTCTTGTACTTCATGGCCAGAGTATGATATGATGCAACTAACCACTGATACGTAACTTACTGAAAACATAATAATCAGCTTGTAGCACGTTCGGTGTTCAACTGGCCAGTAGAAAGAACTGAGAGATTTAAGAGTGACTTACAAGGATATCATAACACCATGTCTGTTCTGATTCAAGAGAAGTTGACCTTCCAAAAATCTTCCTTCATGAGGACACTGACCTACCAATGCAGTCACCCTTTATATGTAAAACTCCTTGATCTCAGCAAAGAAAACAACCTCCTGAGAAAAGAAAGAAATATTCTCTTTAAGAAAGGCAATAAAGTAGTTAACTTTGCAACCATTTTTTGACCCTCTTCGCTCAGAAGGTGTCATGCTCAGACTAGATATATAGTACCCTTTTCCACATAAAGGATGTAAATATCAAGAACTCCTCTTTCCTATTTTTCCTCACCTTGAGTTATAGAGGGGGAAAGAGAGCTACTCAAGAGTTCATACAGATTTCAGAGACATAATTGAAACAATGATATAGGATCCAGTGGTCCAAAATGCAATAAACTTAATAGAGGCTCTTCATTTGCTTCCTTTTCCCATTATCTTTGCAGACCCAATCCAAAGCCAGCAGAAGTATTACTTTTGCTATTCCGATGCAAGGTCAAACAGGGTATGGCAGCATCCAAATTCTGTTTGGAATCCCGTCTGTTTGCTGATACAGAAGGTCCACTTTCCTTCCCCAAGATTTATAACTGCTTATTGTTATTTTCTGCTCATTTACTGAAGCATGTTATCTTTGGCAACCTTGGCCCTAACTCACCAGACTGCACAATGAGAAGGCACATTTCTTAAAGCAGATGAAATATATTTTACTTGATTTTTTTAATTCCTTTTTTTTCAGAGGTATGTTATGCTGCTGTCCATCCAGAGCTTAATAGGTATTAGAAATGTATTCTACCTCTTCATTCCCCATTCAAGAGCCCCTTAACAGGCTGTTTTAGCTGGCCTGGTCACTAACATGACCTGAGAAGTAATTTTTAAGCTTCTTTTCCATTCAATCCACTCTGATAAAAAGCAGCTGCTGGGCAATTTAGATCTCCTGCTGTATACTCTAATCATCTAATCCTTGTAACAGTGACATTGCTGGGAAATCCTGAAGGAGGGGGTGCAGTGGGGAGGGTGTCCTTTTCACAGAGATAAAATATATATGTCTTTTCTTACCCTTTTCTCCCTTTGTTCAAATAAAAGATACTGGCTACCTACAACTGATAGCTAATGTACTAATGAAAGCAGAATACTAATTACGTTGGCAATGGAAAAAAAAAAAAAGAAGTCTGATGCCAAAAGTCTTTGAGCTCAGACAGACCTGACTTGCTGATGTAACAAGGATGCATATTAAACTGTGAATTTCATTTCCAATTCTGCTCAAAATGAGTCAATAAAAGGGAAGGGCAGGGCATCCAGATAATTTACATTGGAAAAAAACAAACACTATGGAAACCTGCAAGCTTCTAATGAGGAAGCTAACTATGAAGCTTCTGACAAGATAATTTCCTACCTGATTATGCTTGAGAGATGATATATGTTAAAGGAAGATTTTAGAAATGCTGAATTGAAGCAGCACACTTGTTAAATGCTCTGTCAGTCTGCTCTCTGATCTTAGAAAATGTAAGCAAACTGAGCATGGCAGTGGTGTGATCTGTGTCCTGAGTGTTCTGTATTGCTTGAAAAAATATGCAAAATAAATTTACATATAGTAACTGTGGAATAGAAATCAAAGTCTGGCTTTTGCAAAGGTGTTTAATTTTGACTGAGAATGAATTACTTATAAAAAGAAAAGAAATGGAAGATCACAGTCAATTATGTGAGTCCTTCTAAAGTCTGTTCCTCTTTTAGTAGCAGAATAAATATACTGAAAAAAATCTTAGCACTGGTAGGAAAATACTGTGGTTCTTCCATGCCAAATGATGAAACTTCTGAATACAGTGTGCTGCTCAAAGCTTCTGAGTTATATGTCACTGTACATCCACAGCAGATTCAAGCTCCTCAGAAGTACAATTTCTTGCAAATGTGTGGTATAGTTACCATAGGTAACTATGATAGTTACCTATCAGTTATGATACATAGGGTGTAATCATGGGAGCAGATTATTTTTTTTTTACACACATAAGTAAATAAGTACAAAGACTTACATTAAACTAAACATTACAGAGTACCCCTCATGCAAAAGCTCACATAATAAAGTACTGTATTAGTACAAAGTGTTAATGCTTTGACTTTGCAAGTTTATTTATACTGCTGCCTCTGGAATTCATATTTCTTCTTTCTTCCTATGTATAAAACTAAGGTTAACAGCAGATCTCAAGGCCTCAACTACTTTCCTGTGATGGGAAAAAGGATCATGCAGATTCTAGTTTCACCCCAGTTTAGGCTGGAGAGCAAGCAAGAGGCTGTCCAGGTCCTGGAATGTGGAGGGACTTCTAAGCTTAATGTAATAATACTTCCAGGAGCAGAAATCCTGTGTAATGTATAATATATATAATATAATGTATAATGCATGTATAATTAATTTTTACCTCTTACAAAATAATTTTACCAGGCTTTGTTTATCCTCTCCAAACTCTTAATCCTCACTGCATTTCTTGCACAGCTGTATTTCAACTGTAAAGAATATTGCAAAACATGTTTCTATGTGAGAAAAATCAGCTTTTTAATGCAAAAGTCCCTATAACTCCTGTTAGCAGCAGTTTTATACTAGGAAGGGACTGGCTTCTAAAGGTATCTAATCTGCCCCTTTTAGCCTCTCTTTGTCAAAACAGCTATTCTTAAGAATAGGAGAATTTACTGTTAAGACTGATTTTTTCCCCATTTTTTGACTTGATAGAAATTTGCATAATGCTATTCATTATAATTTTCATTTTGACTTTATGACCTATATGGCCAGGTTCATCTGCTGTTATGTCACTGCAGGAGTAGATCAATCATTTAAGCCAATTTTGTCTGTCATACTAATTGTTGACAAAGATTAATTGCCTTAAACTGGAATAATATTGGCAAGTTCTGCCAGAAATCACATCTCCTCTTTCCCTCCAAGATCCACCTTCAGTGCAGCTTGTGGTCTGAGGTAAAGAATGCTGTGTGTATTTTTAGTCTAAATATTTGAAAATGGAGAAATATTTTTTGTATTCTTCTTGCATAGACAAACAACTGCAATCCTCTACAAAATGTCAAAAATCTTTGGCCAAGATAATGTTCTCTCTCCTGGTAAAACCTGTGGCACAACCACAAAATATATTATAGCTCAGAAAAAAATCATTGTAATGTACAATAACATGCCAGAAGGAATGAGTTTTCTATTCCCTCTGTTGGTGAATTGGGAAAGCTCTGCTTGAAACAGCTTTATGTCTACATAACACATATTCATCATTTCTTTAATGGTACAGAAGAATTTTCATAAATAATTCTGTTTGGATTTTGTGAGTAGAAAATGGTTTATTTCTAAGCAGCTAAATTTTTTTTTGCTTAAAGTTCATATGTGTTCCCTATTTCCCTAGTGACTTCACTGAAGAGAGACACTGAGAAAGTCTAGGACCAGGAGTTTGCAAAGGAGATAATGAACTACAGCATCAGAACTGAACACTCACTGGTAAATACCTAGTTATCCAAATTCTTAAAGATCTGAATCCTTAGGCTGTTTTCTGTTGGGGTTTTTGTTTTGTTTTGGTTTTTGCTTTTAGTGGAACCTTCACACAGAAATGGGAAAAATTTCTCCAGGACTGTCTATATTTTTGCAAAATCCAGCTCTATAATGACACCTCACTGGTCCATGCCTTAAGCAGCTTGGCAGGTGGGAGAAATGGTATTGCAGAGAGACAGCTACCCAAAGAATTGTGTCACTGCTTGCTTGTTGGTACTGCTTGCATGTCTTCAGTACACTAAGAGAGAGAAGACTGAGTGGCAGATCTTGAGCCCTCTGCAGGGCTTTCAGAATTTTTAGAGATCTCAGTTTCAGTCTAAAGAATTCCTCTGACTACTTGAGCTGAGTTCTCATGACACTCCAATCTGATCCCGATTCCCTGTAAGGAGTAACCACAGCTTGCACAATTGAGGTCAGATTGAATCATCTGTATGTAAAGAGGCGAAAGTCACTTGAAACTTTCTTTTCTCTGAGAAATCTCTACTTTGCCTTCACTTATTTATTTGTTTGTTTGTTTATCTATTTATTTATTTATTTTTGTTTTGGATGGTGAAAGGATTAAAAAGAAATTCTGACTTTTGAACACATTCCGAACAGCTTCTTTAAATAAAATTTATGGGTTTGTTTTACTAAAAGGATAGAAAGGAACAAAAAAACAGCAGTAAATTTTAAAACTTAGCGTCACAGAGATGTCTGGAACCAGCTAGGATAAGTAAAACAGTGGATGACGCAGTACTTGAATTCATTAGAATTCTTTGGAAACCATTAGAATAGTATCTTGATGAATTAGATGTACCGAGATGGACATTACCACAAAGTAGGGGGGCTTACTCTGCAAACTCTTCCTTTCATCCCTGCTTTCATTTCAGATAATATTTTTTCATTGTATTTGAGAGGATTTATGGCCTATCAAGGCTGATGGGTATCTACTTGTCTCCAGAAGAGAGGCAGGTGGCATTTGTTTAAAACATGGCTTAGGTCCAAAATATGCCCATTACAAGAGCTACTGAACTCTGGCAGGAGAGAGTGTGAAACTTAATAAACTATGGATGCCTCTTCCCAATATTTATTCCTACAATTAAGTTCTGTGTGGTATTATTCATAAAGCTGATAAAAAGTGGGAACTCTTTCATCCGGCAATTTTTTATATACAGAAGGGTGAAAGCATTTTTCAAAATTTTCACAGTGCAATTAAAGTATGAAATTTTCATATTTCAACATAATATATACATTCTTTTTCAGAATTTTTTACTCTAATTTAAATAAGTTGTAATGACCTTCTGGAAACAAAAATGTGATGAAAGTGGTAAGGAGCCAATGCCATATTTCAGTAAAAAGAATGTCACATGTTCTAAGCCTATGTGCTTTTCATTGAAGATGTTCTTTCTTTTTCTCTTTCGATCATGAATGTTTGTGTGATAACATGACAAATACACTACATACCATATTTCAATACAATCTTATATTACCTTCTGCTTTAGCAGGAAGGCATTTTTAAACTGTTGGGATGGTGGTACAGTACAAAACATAACACCTTTTGGGACTTCAAACAGGTAAATGTGTGTGATAAAATTGTGCTGGAGCAGCAGTAGGAAATATAAAGTATCTAAGAGTGAAATATCTGAGTCTTAGCTAGTCACAAAAATGAGTGGTCTCCTAAGACAGGAAAAAAGAAACGCAGATGATTTATAAAATCTACCTATTGAATACTTCTAATCTAATTTAATTTATATTTTTCAATAAAATGGATCCCTACATTGTATCTGTTTCTCTGCTGTGATTATGAAACAGGTCTAAAAAGACCAGTTCAGGCTGAAGCAGCTAAATTTTAAATTCTTAGTGAGAACAGATGTATCTATATAATCCAAATATTTCTCTTCAAAAGCATAGTTTTTAAATTATGAATTTTTTAAACTTTTTTTTCTGTAAACAAGAAGGTAAATTCTACTGAGACTTTTTACCTTTTTACCTTCAGTTACCCTTGAGACATCTATACTTTTTTTTTTTATTTATTTAGAAAATACTTGAATAAGAGATGTTATTTCCCCCCTGCTTTGTAGTTATTCAAAGTAGCTCGTTGAGAATAAAATAGGCTTAAATAAAGTAAAATTAAAAATTGCATCCAAGTTTGATAACAAAATAAACCATTTAATTTCATACTAGAATTTGAATATTAAAAAAGCAATTTGTGAACAAATAAGAGAATAATGTAAAATACAATCAGGACAATTATTTCTGCACCAAGGAAGCCAGATTTTGACTCTTAGCTAGAGCTGTATATTGCATCTCAACATTGTTTTTTTCTGAATTTATCAATTTAAATAGAGATTGGAAGGCAAGCGTATAGACACTGATAGTAAAGATACAGGTTGAAATATAATGTATGTGGAATTAATTTTTAATCATCTTCCTAGCTGGTTAACTAAAAGCTAATTCAATATTTTTTTAAAGCTGGCTTTTGCAGAAGTACATTTTTAATTGATATTTCTCTTTGTAAGCTTTTATTTTGAATTGGAAAGGAGTGAAAAATGAACCTCAGACAAAAAAAAAAAAAAAGATGAAAATAAGCTTCAGATATTTTTCACAAATTTGTAAACTGTTTATGAGCTACATTTTTGGTATTCTTATTGCATTTGCATTTGTAGCACAAAAGCTGAGCTTTTCCAAAAGCATGANAAGAACCTCAAAAAAAAAAAAAAAAAAAGATGAAAATAAGCTTCAGATATTTTTCACAAATTTGTAAACTGTTTATGAGCTACATTTTTGGTATTCTTATTGCATTTGCATTTGTAGCACAAAAGCTGAGCTTTTCCAAAAGCATGAGTTGCTAAAAGTGGCTTGTTGAAAAGATAGCATAAAAGCCTAGGAAATACACCTTGGCAATATAAATTAATTTCCAATTATACAAATCCCCTTAGGAAACATAGGAAAAAAAAAAATAAGGTTGTCAGACAGACATATAAACAAATTGTCACCTTTTTTTCACAGAAAGTTAATTTTCACTTGCATTATTAATTATAATGTTTTGCAGTTCTATAGTACGCTCCATTTGAGGGCTTGAAAGCACTTTGCAAGTAAGAATGAATTACTGTAGGTAAGAAAATCATGTTGCTCTAGAAATGTCAGATAAGTAACATACATAGATATTTTCCAGGAATGTTTTCTGAAGGCAGCAGTAGGCCAATAACCTCAAGGAAATAGTAGATTAAAAGTTTTGTTGTTTGTGGAATTTATGTTTTGTTTTGTTTTGTTTTGTTTTATCTTCCCAGTTGATCTTAACTGTGATTTTCTGTTTTAACGAATCATATAAAAAGCTACTTCTCAGACTTGGCAGAGGGACAGGACAGGACATGGCTGTGGTTGTTAGAAATCCTTTTGTGACAGCAGACTTTGAAAAAAACAGTTCATGCAAGTGAAAACCTGACTGCACAACTGACCATAACAAGTCATGAAAAAAATCAGCAAGTTAAAAAATGCTAAATAATTTCTCTGACACCTGAGTCAAAAGAACTTAGTTACCAGATTCTACAAAGGTTTTCAGCTCTCACACAGCAGAGAATATAACCTCAGGGTTAGTTTTATGAAGGCAGCTGGAAAGTGCAGTCGCTCAGTAATAATAAGCAGAAGGCAGGGTTGGCAAGGACTTTGCTGTTAATGATGACCAAAGACTAGACCTTTACGTCTGAAGTTCCCACCAGGGAGAGGTCATATAAGGGAAAAGTGCATACATTCATATATTTTTATACATGTCTACATTTACATACATATACATAGACACACCCATACATATAGTGCTCAACCAAAGAAGCCAAAGAGCACATGCTGGAATATTTCACTGGTTCCTGTGTTGCACAATGCCATGGCAAAATATTCTGTAGCAAAAAGTGCATTTAATCAGTTGGCACTCTCCCACACATGCACAATTCATAACTTAGCTAACTGTGTCAAATGAATAAAGGTTGTATTGCCACAGGCTAGTAAAAATCATGCTACTAAGGAAAGTATCCTTTTTATATATATATATAAATTACCTTTGTAAATTGTATTAACTTCTATTTGTCATAAGGAATTACGTTTGCTAATAAGTGAGAAATAAACTTCCAGGTAATGAAGTTTAATATTATTGACTACTGAAGTTACAGCTATGCATTTCATAAGTTCAAAGAGATTTCTCAGACCACCCTTCTGTAGCATAGGACATGACATTTTACATTCTCATACTGTGTTTCATAATTACCAACAAATCTGATTTCCTACATATAACTTCTGATGATAACTTACTGTGTGATGGCACTTTAAGCAATCTTCCAGGATCAACAAGAAAGCACATCTCTTTTACTCCGATACAAAAGTTCAATGTTATGTAAACTCCCACTTGCATTGTCATGTTCTGTGTTAATTTATGTATTCATTTTAATTCTACCAGCAGTTCATATTTTGTAAGAAAACTGTAGTTAGTAGTCTCACATAAATAATTGTTCACTCAGGCTTGAGAAATATATTTTTCTTCTATGCATGTGTGCGTGTGCGTGTCTGTATATGGATGCATGCACATGCCAATTTTGTCTAGGTGTAAATCACAAATTACACACCTTGTGGATTGTTTTTTGACTCTAAATATCTTTCCTATTTAGTCTATTTATTATCTGGTAGTGGCTTTCTGATAAGTTTCCTTGATATTGTTTATCATAAATGAATTTGAGGAACCTTTTGAAAAGTTCTGACATCTCTAAGGTTTGCCATTGGTATCTGAAATTGGATGTGGAAAAAGCCCAGAGGTTTGAGAAGTGTCTTTTCTTTTCCTCTGCCATACTACTCAGGTGTGATTGTAATATAATCAGATGAAAACCAAGATTTATTTTTTGTAGCTTGTTTCTTCAGGAAAGATGTAGCAAACAGATCAAGATAATAATTGAACAAGAACAGCCTAATCTATGGGCTAGGCTGATGCCAGTGCCTTGGCAACAGTGTCAATGGCAAATGATCAACTAAAAACACATCAGTGGCTGAGGAAGCAACCTAAGAAGAGAGAAAGCTAAGAGGCTCTGATCAGCATTTCAGTTCTAATTCACAACATTAAACATGGCATGGAGAGAAATACTGGGACCAAATATAAAAAAAAGGATATAAAAGTGGGAAAAAGTGGTCTATAACAAGTTACTCATTCAAGCCGTAAGTCCAGTGGTTCCTCTTCTCTATCCAATCCTTCATTGCCATCATACACTCTACCTTACATGCTACCAATAACAAATGGCAGATGATAATCCACATAACCAGTTTTCTAAACTGAGAGGTAAAAATGATGATATTCATTTCTTTGACTTTGTTCAGCAGGATCTGTTATCATATAACACAACATATTTGAGGCTGGAAGGAACCTTTGAAGGTCCTCCCACTGCTTATGGCAGGTCTAACTGCAAACTTCAATCAGGTTGCTCACAACCTCATACCAAGTCAAGGTCTGTATAACTCCAAAGTTGAAGACCAAATATATGTATATTTCTTTTTAACTGTTCCCCTTAATGAAAGTCCTTACTTCAACTCATTGAAAGCTCTATAATAAAAGGCTAACTGGAAAGGATAATAATTAGATAGCAAAGTCAAACACACCAAAATAATGAATTAGCATATTTTTCTCTAAAACTGAATTATGTCACTCTGTGTATCAGGAAACAACTTTCAGTCACCTGATCATATGCCCTCCTTACAGCTCCCAGTTTCAGTCTTCCTCCTAAGCTCATTCAATGCATGAGATGGGTACACAGAGAGGCAAAAATCATTTTAGATAGATACATTTTGCCTGGTATTTTCTCCGTGTCTAGGAGAATGTAACAGCTTTTGCAGTACAAGCTGCTTTATTTTGTTGTAATAGTTGTACTTAAAAAGCAATAATAAAATATGGAAGCATTCATTCATTGCTCATTCTACAAATAGCATACATGTGAGACCTTTTTAATGAATTAAAAATGAATTTGTTTTTCCCTCTTTATTTCTGCCACTCATGTACTAGATGTAGCAGTATATATAAAAATATAATATGTATAATGTCCATGTGTATAATAAAGATAAACATTAGAATTATCTTACAAAAATAAAGACAAATAGTATCTATATTAAATACATTAGCAGAAGAAAATCTCAGATGTTTTACTGAACGCATAGTATCAAATCACTTTGGTATTAAGAACACTGCTTTATTAACACCATGCAGAAAAAATCCTGCCCTACTTGAAGGAATAATTAGTAATTAGTCAAACATCAGGAGATCCTGAATACAGCTAGGAACAGTTGCTTTCTTGTGCCTGTCTCTCCATTTTGAATCACATACATGCTGGAGCTATTTTAAGTCAGAGCTTTCATTCCAAGAATAATACCCCTGGTTTTGTCATCAATAAAACATTTTTAGAACATCTGTTTTTCTACTAGCCTCTTGCCACTGCTGACCAATAAGGTCTCCTGTAATTTTTCTTCTCCTAGACTATGGACCTCACAAGAGCTTGTTCTTTACTCTTGAGTGTCCTTTTCTCCAGCTGCCCTATTTCTAAGTCCCTGCATTAGTTTTTACTCAGTGCTAAGGACTACCTTTATTATTACTGGCTATGTGACCCTAAATCAAAATGTCAGCAACTGAAAAGAATAATTTTCTCCTTTCTTGAAAATAAAAAATTAATTTCAAAGCATCTCCTACCCAGCTGGCAATTAGAGTATCAATAACCTTTAGCTGTCTCTAAATTCTGTAATCTGTGATATGTTTATAATGGTTACAGAATAAAAACAAACCAACAAAACCTACCAACCATGTGTTCAGAAAATAATTCTCAGTATTTGAGAACGTAAGCAATGTAAATAGGTGATAGATCAATTTGGGTGTCAAACATGTCCATTAAGTTCATTATAAGCTGTAAAACAAGTTGTCAAAATCTAACAGAAATATTTCATCCTCGCAAATACCAGAAAAATGCAGAGCATATAACTTGCAATAGTGTTAATATATCTATATGCATATAACTTGCAATAGTGTTAATATATCTATACTGTGCTCCAAATCATTACCTTCACAATAGTTTGAGTTATTAGAAACTCTCCTAAATGATGAGCACACAACTGAAATTAAATCAGCTAACTTAGTTCCTTTTCTGCTCTTAAATTATACATAATGGGGTAACTTGCTTTTTTAATTTCTTCCTACTGACCACATGCTATTGTTGCTCATTAGATTTAATATGCATTTTTCTTTCTCAGTGGTGCCCTTAACTTCTGTTCAACAGGACCACATGAATTATTTGTGACTCACTCTAGTCTGTGGAATGTACATAATGATGTTAATAGTCTCTAAAGGAAGATACATCCATTTTTGCCAAGAAGACAGGTTGAGAGGAACAGCTGGGGCCTGTCTCTTTTGCGGAATGGTCAGGAAAGCTTCAAATCGAGCAGGGTGTTGATTTATCAGATGGGTTGCCTAGTACCTCTTCTACCCATTCCCCTATGTGTTCAGGGAACAGACTGAAACAGTTCTTCATGTCCCATGTTGGAAAAGAGGTCATGCTGCTGGGATACTTCTTCATCCCCACTGCATTCAGATCCTTCACATATAGGGAATTTAAAACGTCGCCTGTTCTTTTTTTGCATAAGCAGGGCATGATGTTTCCTTTAGATCCTCAGAACATAAAAGCTGCGTTTCCATATGTCAGTTGGAGATAAAAAAGTGCTTAGGGCTTTTCTGGCTGAGGACAAAAAGAATGTTGTACCACACCTTCAGTGAATACTACTTTTAGAGTTATCTAGCTTCACAAGCAGCAAAGTACTTTTGCATACCTGATAGCTCTAGGGAATATCATTCATCCTATGTACCACATACTGTTAAATATCAGCATCAAGTAAGTGTTCATTCTGATATGTCCATATCCACAGATAAGTCATGTTTATGTTGCATTATCTTTAGTATTCACCAGAGCCATTAGCTGGATGAGGTTCTGGAGTGCTGATTATGCAAAAGAAAGTTGCCTACCCTGTGTTTGGTACCCAAGTGATAATCTTTAGGTAATAGATACATAAGTGCCTATTACCTGACACACGGCTGTATTGCTGTGCATGAAGTCTTGCTCTCTCATGGGCTGAACAATTAGGAAACTCAGATTCATTAGTAAAACTTTGACACAAAAATCAGGTACTCCTACACAACAGATATATCAGCTGTTTCAGTTCCTACTATCTCCATCAGTGTTTCTGCTCACCACCCTTCCCACAAGTTGTCATTCCTGATGGCACAGTCAGCTTTTTACACGTTTGAATAGCATATTACAAAACCCTGAATGTTCGCTGACAGAAAGAACAGGCTTCCTTTGAAGAAATGTTTCCAGTGCTTAACATCTCAAATCTTGTCTGAGATTTACACTTGTGAATATTGCATGTTTTGCTGCATGATTTTACATTTCAAGAATGAGCTAATTTCCTACTTTATTTGTTGTATAAGATTGGAGGTGGTGATTGTAGAATACATCAAAATCATTTCATGCTACCACTATACATTGATGTCAAAACTATTTATATTTCTTAACCATGGAAAAATATTTATATTTAACAGTTACCTGTTAGAGGTTAAGCAGCTTCCTTACTGAACTCATAAATACAAGCACATCTCTGAAGAGTATTTAAATTAAATAGTGATGATTTCATCATAACTGTCTTAAAGATTTTTTCAAGCATAAAAAATAAACTTGGTTGGGCTTTTTAAATCTGAATTTCAGCTCTTGTTCAACACTGAAGAAGATAAGAGTAATCTTTCAACTTATTTTACAGATGTTCAGAGAAAATTCTAGCATGAGAAAAGAAACAGTCAGGGATACTGTGTCATAGGTATTAGACTAGAAATTTACAACTAAAGGTTTTACTTACAAAGTTATTAAGCCAGTGAAAGAATACTAACAAATTAATTTCAGATGTAGCCAAGCATGAAAGAGATATATTTTCACCTTGAAAACTGCAGGAGGGAGAGTATAAAACCACACTGAATAGGGGCAAACAGTTCTCTACTCTTTCCTCTTCATATTGCAGTCACCAATGTTCATGCTTTGCAGTTCTGCACAGTAATCAGGAAAATGTTTTGAAGAACCTCTCAAGCAACTGTTTTTTTTTTTTTTTTG
>NDXB01015433.1:0-51467 GCA_002631895.1 Agapornis roseicollis | reverse complement strand
CAACAGGTACTTTGGCTGCAGTCTCATTTCCACTGTTCTCAAAAGTATGAATTTGGCATTTGAATTCCTCCATGGCAGAGGATGAGTACACGATCCCACTTTGCAGACAAGTCGATGGCTCTCTCCTCCCCAAAGCCTCTTTGATGAAATTTGAATCTCTGACTATGTTGAATGATTCCTGGGTGGAAGTAAGCTTAATGAATTAGCCATATGAGCTCTATTAATCTTTGGGTAGCTTTGGATTATAGTGCTAATGCAGTAAGTGAATTTATCAAGGGTCATTCCAAATCTGTTTTTGGAATCTCTGTAATCTATTGCTCCAATAGACTGCACTATTTGTGAATCGGGAATCGTAAAAGTCCTTAGTGAACACGACTGGATGTATGGTGTTGAACTGGTTATAATCAGGAATTAAGCCCAGCTGCATGCAGCCCCTCTGATCCCTGAGGAGTGACTGGAATGCAAGGGGGGTTATTTTCTGCCAAATTTCTATTCTCTTAACACAATTGTATATCCTGAAAATCTATAGTTGAGAAGGTGTTAGTACCACCCACTCCTGAGACAATGGTACTGGCAAGATACTGATGTCATGGTCATTTCTATAATATACTGATGGATGCATAAATGAGGGCAACAATTGGCAATGATAATCTAATAATGTTCTTTAAAGTGCCTGTCTTCCTTGCTGTTTTACACAGCACCCTTATCTGTTGTGTCTGCATTTGTATGTAAATAACCACTCTAATCAGACAGTGGCTGAATTCCTTTCTGCCTTTAAGCAAAGTCCAGATTTGTGAAGCTTGTATTGAGAATCCACAGGCTTTTCTGGAACTGTTTGCAGTATTTCCAGCTATGCCTGTGCCATTCTTACTTGTCCCATTTCCAGCTGGATTCAAACTGATGTCCTGGCCTAATTCAACTGCTAGGGGAAAGGAAAAGGCACACAGCCTTGGTATCCAGTGGAGGATCATGATACACTAGAGGCAGAGTGGTTTTATAGCTTGGATGCTATCCAGCACTGCATAAAGATCAAGGATTTGAATGTGGCCTACAAGGCAATTGAGGACAGAGACCAGAACTGTGATAGCCTTCCAGGAACCTGCCCATGCAATGCCAGCACAGACTAAGGGCCAAATATCAAGAACTCCTCCCATAAGCAAAAGATCTGCAAGCATTTTACAGGCAAGGGTGGACACTGAGAGCTAATGTCTTAACTGACAACCATCCTTCAGCCCCAGTTTTCACAGGACCACAGACAGGAATATATCACATTAGTTTTACCAAGTGAACAGTATTGCCTGTTTGCAGGTGTGATGTATATGTGTTCACTCTCACTCCTGGACTCCAACCAGGTTGGACAGATGTGAATTCTGGAGTTCTGTTTTCCTTCAGTCCGAGTTGGAAATCCTCTCTACACATTCATATTGGCAACCTGACTCCAAAACTGTCCTTGCTAGACTGCCTGGGTTGCAGTGATTTGCCTATTAGTTTCTACTTTCCTCTGAAAATACTCCCCGATATCATTATGATGATGATAAACATCCTGCTGCTGAATGCTCAGTGACTCCAGCACAGTCATTTTCCTGGCAGGACATTCCTTCTGTCCTTTTCCCTGACCCACCTTGAGGACTGATCTCATGGCAGATCATGAAAAGCTTACCACTGGGATACGTTTGTGAGTAGATTCACTGTAAAGTACATGCNACTCCCCGATATCATTATGATGATGATAAACATCCTGCTGCTGAATGCTCAGTGACTCCAGCACAGTCATTTTCCTGGCAGGACATTCCTTCTGTCCTTTTCCCTGACCCACCTTGAGGACTGATCTCATGGCAGATCATGAAAAGCTTACCACTGGGATACGTTTGTGAGTAGATTCACTGTAAAGTACATGCTGAATTTCAATCTCACAAGGTAATAATCTAGGAAATCAATGCACAATCAGAGTAGGTATTAGCTTTTGTTCAATACTGTTCTCATCAAGGCTTTAAGAGAAACTGCCATATAATATTTACTGATGTGTCCCAGTCTACAGAACCTCCCCCAAACACAAAGTACAATCCAAGACATATGGCTGCAATATGTAAGGCAGAAGTAAGCAACACATTGCACAGTACTGTTTCCGAGGCAAAAGCACAATTAATCTCAAGAGGTCTAACATTCATTGCAAAACAATATTCATAGCATAGTCAATGTTGAGTATGTCCCCAAGATATAAATGGATACACGCAAAGTGGTTTAACCAGGCTGTATGATGGCACAGCAAAGCTGTCTTCATCCAGAACAGGCAGCTGCTCCCTTCCAGCCATGCAGAGCATCAGGAAGTACCACTCTGGTAAGCAACAACTTCACCTACCTCCCAAGATTTCCTTTAGCCTCCATCAACACTCAGTGTTTGCTCTGTCTTCTCTCTCTTTCTATGTATTTGGGACTGCTTCACTAATGTTGGAGCTACCTGTATAAATGCAACTTTCACTACCCATCTGTCATCTTCATATTACCATACTTCATCCTTACAATGCTAGTAGGGAACCTTATGTCTGGTTTATAGATTCATGTCACCTCTCCAGCATGCAGTGAAAGAGAGCTGTGGCTGAAATACCTGTCAGTAAACAGCCAGCTCTCCAAGAGAAACCATTTATTGAGCTAAAGGCATTCTGCAAAGAAGCAGTGAGCAACAGAGTAAAAAGTTTCCTTCAGCAGCTTCAGTGTCTTAAAACTGGAAGAGATGGAGGTTGGTGTCCAAAACCCATTGGGTTACTATTTTGTTTGGTGTCCATGGCAATGAATGTTAGCTACTTTATTTTCCCCTACAAAACCAGATGCTTCAGAACTCAGCTACTTTAGGGTAATTTCCAGCACCTGGAAAATTTTGGGCTCTAAAATGAAACGAAGTGTTCAGTGAGATAGTGGAAATCTACACAAAAGGAGGAAGAAATTTCTGGAGGGCAGGGAGTTTTTGGGATAGAGGAAAAAGAAAGGGAGAGTAAAGGACATAGGAACACATGCCAGACAGGATGTCAGCATGGCCCAAGGACAGATGATTACAGAGCAGAGCCAGGCTGTGACCAAGTATCTAGACTGACAGATAGAGCGGGATAGAAGTGCTGCTGCATGTTTGCTAGGCAGAGACTGTGCAGGCACCATTTAACTACAAGCACCAGCAGGCCTTTTAAATATATCTTCCTACTAAAAAACAATGATGAAGTTTTATTCTGTTGAGTGTCACCTCACGACTGCAGTATCTGACATTCACAGTGGGTTTTTTATGGACTAACCTACAAGAAAAAATACATGGCAAAGTAAACAAACTGATGTCTCTAACCATGGTATCTTTTTTTTTTCCCAGGTGTTTGATCATTCTCCCAGATCTTTCCTGAACCTTTCCAGTTTTTGGATGGCTTTTCTGAAGAGTAAGTTATTTTAATAGCAACGTCCTGGTGCCAAGTGCAGAAATAATGTCACCTCTCTACTCCTACTCAGTATTTCCATGTGCATGTGCTTTGCAAAGACTGCATTACTCTTTTCAGCATCAACAGCACATCATGAGCTCATGCTCAGCTGATTATGAAATACTCTCTTCCCCCTCCAAGTCTTTGTGAGTCACTGACTGGCAAGATAAAGCCTCCTATCCACTTTGGTCTCCAATTTATGGTCTGTACAATATTTGCAATGCTAAAGACATGCTTCGTGACAAGATTAAGCACCAGATTTTGTGAGGAGCAGAAGTAATGAAAGCTCCTTTGCTGCAGCTCTGCCTGGTGATGTTCTGGTGTCTGAAGGACAGGTCAACAGAGTCGCTCTTCCCAGATGCGCATTTTAAAATAACAGGGTGGGATAACATGATGAGACATCTTATTTCTGTGTCAAGCTTGAAGTAAGGCAGAAGTGGAGACAAGGAGAATGGAAGGCAGGCATGCAATGCTGTTCTGAAGGCAACATGGTAGGAATCACACATAGCACCCTGCACTAGGGTATCCCTTCTTCTGAATCCTTGTGTTCCCATATGCCATTGTGCCCCTGTCCTCCTCCGAGCTTGAGGAAATGGGCCTCTGATGGGCTGATTGTTCTTGCCATGGGTCAGGGTGTTATTTATGCTTCCTCTCCTGCTGTTGTCTCTCTGTGCTCCTTTTTTGGCAGTGCAGGTGGGCTTTTATCCCTGATTACCATCACTTGGGACTTGCAGCACCTCTGTGGTCTGCTGTCAGCTCTGACACCCTCTCCTGATGGCCTCAGCAGTGAGGTGATGCTCAAAGTGCCACACACTGCTCTGAGCCCCTCTCATTGCACTGCCAGCCTCCAGCATGCAGCTGAGCATGACTCAACCCACACATACCTGGCCTCATCCTCACTGCCTCTTTTACCTCGCCCCCATCTCCCTCTCCTTGAACAGAAGCACCTTTGCTTTTCCAATAGCATCCTGATGCTGTGCATTCATTGCAACCCTGTGAGGTCTCATTGCCAACACAACAAACCTCACTATAGTTGAACAAACCCTCTAAACAAAAGCCTGCATCAAAATGATGCTCAGGGTAGAAAAAGCCGGAGAATTCAATAGAATGCAATGGCAACTTTGTACTAAAAAAGATAAACAAGGGGGTTATTTTTTGCCTTTATTTTTTCCTTGCATTGTTTACTTTGTTTTTCTTCAAGCCTCCTTCAGTCACTTCTGCTTGCTACTGCCATCCTGAAAATGGGAATAGGGAAAAAATGAAAGGAGGAATAAAAAGTTCCATAGCAAACCTATACTCTAAAACATCCCACTGCACAGACTCCCTATAAAGACTCTTCAAGTGGGAGGCAGCCCTGCAGGAACTAACCACAGCGGATGGGTTGACCTGGGAGAGCAGCCAAACTCCCACATAGCTACTGGCTCACTCCCCTGCAGAGAGATGAGGGAGAGAATAGAACAAAAGTGAGAATGTAGACACAGATAAGGGCAGTTTAATAGGTGAGGGAAGGCAAAAAACCCACCCAAAACCCAAACAAACCCAAAACCAAACAACCCAACCCCCAAATCCCCAGGCAATGCAAATGCAATCATCAAACACCACCTCCCACCAGCAGATCCATTCTCAGCCAATCTCCCTACAATGGTCGCCTTGGAAGACAAAATCCCCACTATTCTTCCTCCTCTTCTCCAGGTTTCCTTGCTCAGGTTGATGTTTTATGGCATGGAATACTCCTTTGGACAATTTGGGTCAGCTGTCTCTGCAGTGCCCCCATCTAGTCTCTTGCTCACTCCCAGCCTACTTGCTTGGGGGGCAGAATGATAACAAAAAGCAAGCCTTTGTGAAATATGCTTATGTGATTTGTGTCAATGTGAAGTAATATTACACGATAAAATGTAACCCTCTTAAAAACATGGAATCTTTGACAGCATATGTACATAGTTTTTAATCGACATCAGTTTTGTTATTGCTTTCACTGCCTGGTTTATTTTAGCAATTGTATTGGTATCATATATAAAAATGTTTGTGGGTTATTACTTCATGTATCTTGCAAGCCTTGTGGATTGTTACTTCCTGTATCTTGTTGGTCTCTCTTGGTTCTTGTTTTCAATTCGTGCAGTGGGGAGGGGGGAGTGCTGAGAACACAGGAGACAATTCAAGAAGATTCTAGAAGGGGGAGAAAGCGCGCACCCATTTATGAATATGTATAAGCATCTTCCAATGAACACTGGACAGGAGTCGAGAAGATTCTAGAAGGTGGAAAAAGTGCGTGCTAAAGAAAGAAATGCCTATTTATGAATATGTATAGGCACAAAGAAATATAAACAGGACACAGGGCTTGGGGGTGCGCGTGTTGGTGGAACGGAGACTCCCCACGCACCCAGCGCTGTTTGCTTGCCTTTATTTGCTTAATAAATTGGATACTTTATTTAAAATCCTGTTTGGACATTTATAACACCTTGATGCTCTGAAAATGCTGTTCAGCAATAGTCACAACACTGGTGGATATCTGCCCCATCACGGACCTCCATGCACTGCAGGGCACAGCTGCCTCACCACGATCTGCATCACGGGCTGCCGGGGAATCTCTGCTCCGGCTCTTGAGCATCCCCTCCCTCCTGCACTGACCCTGGTGCCTTCAGAACTGTTCTGCTCATGTATCCTTATTCTTTCTGGCTGCATTTGCACAGTCGTTCCTTCTCCCTGCTTCTTAAACCCCTTATCCCAGAGGTGCTACCACCATCCCTGATGGGCTCAGCCTTGGCCAGCCGTGGGTCCATATAGGAGCCTGCTGGAATTGGCTCCACTGGACATGGGGGGACCTTTTGGTAGCTTCTAACAGATGCTTTCCCTGTAACCCTCCCACTACCAAAATCTTGCCATGCAAAGTCAATCCACTTGACAAAGTTCTTCTCTCAGGTCACTCGGTGGAAAGGACTCACAAGCTGACTGTGACCCAGGATCCGCAGTCTCCAGAAACCCACTATGCCGAGGAAAGCTTTTTTATTAGCTGGTGGAAACTCGGCTGTTATCTTAAGTGATCACATCCATGACATCCCCCTGTGATGATGCTGATTTTGCCATTACAACTGATTCGGAGAAAACTCCAGGAACAAAGTTGCCAACAAAGTTTTCAAGCTGCCAAGCAGGTATTCTTTATTGCGGCGCCGGGAGACAGGGGGGACAGCTCCTCCTAACGTGTGTCCCTGTATTGCTATACAAACCATCCTTAGATGGTCACTGGGCATATTACACCATTTTCCAGACAGTTTCCCTACATGCATACATGTGATGGTGCTCTTTAAGGGTCCTTTACTTCTCTCAACAATCTTCATAGCTTCAGGCAGTCTTTGAAGCACCACCTTAATTAACATTACAGTCACAGCAATCATCCCATTCTTCTACTTATCAGTTAATTTAACTGCTCCCATCCTGGACATCTGCAAGTCCCAGATACTCCCCATCCCCAAGTCCTGTTTTTCTATTCTGCTTTCCTTACACCTTTTGTACTAAGGTCCTATGGACCTGAAACTATGTCAACTATCTTCAAGCACCACAGTCATTTTCCATTACAAAGCCAGCAGACTTAACATTACTTAGAAATGACTACATTTTGTGCTTTTGTGCCCCCCTGTCTCACAACAAAGTTGGAAACATCTATCCTGGAGAAGAGGAGGAAGGTCCGCATGAGGGGATGAAATGACAGCAATGCAGGCCCAAGTGCCAGACTTAGCTGCAGGCCACTGCTTGTATCAGCTGTCTCCCAGGCAAAGTAAAACACAGAGATAAGCAGCACAGGAGGCAGCAAAAGCTGACAGCAGCCATTAAGAAGCCCTGGAGCTCAATGTGCAGTAAGAAAGGGAGTAAGCTTTGAGCAACCTGGTCTAGTGGAAGGTGCCCCAGCACATGGCAAGGGGTTGGAACTGGATGAGATTTGAGGTCCCTTCCAACCCAAACCATTCTGTCATTCTATGAAGTCACTCAGCACTAGGACCAGCAGCAGTACATACCAACAGCAGCACTAGGTGTAAATACAGTCAAGCACACCCCGACCAAACCCACCACTATCTCTAGCCCCAGACTGAGAAAGATAAAGGCCATGAGGATGATCAGGGCCTGGAGCACCTCCCATATGAAGATAGGTTGAGAAAGTTGGGGCTGTTCAGCCTGGAGAAGAGAAGGCTGAGTGGAAACCTCATAGCAGCCTTCCAGTATCTGAAGGGGATCTACAAGGATGCTGGGGAGGGACTGTAGTGATAGGACAAGGGGTGATGGGTTTAAACTGAAGCAGATGAAGTTCAGGTTAGGTATAAGGAAGAAGTCCTTTACTGTGAGGGTGCTGGGGCACTGGCACAGGCTGTCCAAAGAAGTGGTAAATGCTCCATCCCTGGCAGTGTTCAAGGCAAGGTTGGACAGGGCTTGGAGCAACCTGCTCTAGTGGAAGTGTCCCTGCCTGTAGCAGGGGGTTGGAACTGGATGAGCTTTAAGGTCCAATCCAAACCATCCTGTGATTCTATGACTGCATGAAGAAAGGGGGAACTCCTCTTTTGGGTCAAGGTAAAGGCGGTGTCCTGGGCACAGGGGGGTGGTGAGGAGAAGCCATTGCTCTGCACCTGTGGCAGACTCAGGGATGGTGCCCAGGCTATCAATGGCTGGGCTGTCCATGCAGGCTATAAATCAATGGCTAGCCTGTCAATGGCTTGGCTGTCAATCAATACCTGGGCTGTCAATGGCAGGGCTATAAATCAATGGCTGGGCTCTCAATGGTCAGGCTATAAATCAATGGCTGGTCTGTCAATGGCCAGGCTGTCAATCAATGGCTGTCAGTCCATGGTTATCAATGGCTGGGCTATCAATCAACGGCTGTCAACCAATGGCTGTCAATGTCCGGTCTGTCATACAATGGCTATCGATAGCTGGGCTATCAATCAATTCAGTGGCTATCAATCAATTCAGTGGCTATCAATCAATTGCTATCAATGGCTGTCTATCAATGCCTGGGCTGTCAATCAGTAGCTATCAATGGCTGTCAATTAATGGCTATCAATCAATGGCTGTCAATACCTGTCAATCAATGGCTGTCAATCAATCAAAGGCTATCAATCAGTAGCTATCAATACCTGTCAATCACCCCTCGCCCCTACCCCTCTTTGTCCTCCTCACTCCGCTCTCTACCCCCGCCCCCAGGTCACGCGGCGGCGGCTGCTCCGCAGTCACGNGGCTATCAATCAATTCAGTGGCTATCAATCAATTCAGTGGCTATCAATCAATTGCTATCAATGGCTGTCTATCAATGCCTGGGCTGTCAATCAGTAGCTATCAATGGCTGTCAATTAATGGCTATCAATCAATGGCTGTCAATCAATCAAAGGCTATCAATACCTGTCAATCACCCCTCGCCCCTACCCCTCTTTGTCCTCCTCACTCCGCTCTCTACCCCCGCCCCCAGGTCACGCGGCGGCGGCTGCTCCGCAGTCACGTGGTGGGGGCGGTGTCATGGCGGCGCCGGGCCGCGCCTCGCGGGCTCGTCGCGGGGTGGTGACGCGGCGGCGGGGCGCGGGGAGGATGGGGCTGTGAGGGCGCCGGACACCCCGCGCCGCGCCGAGCGGGACCAGCGGGCTCCGCACCGGGCCCGCCGCTGCCGGCCGACTCGCAGGAGGCGGTAAGGAGCGCGGTGCTGGGCGGGCGGCCCCACGCCACGGCCCCCTCCGGGCGGGCCCGGCACGGCCGCGGGGCTCCGGCTCCCCCCCTCACGGTGTTCGGGCCTGGCGGGGCGGTGCCCGCGGCCCTCCCCGCGTTGGGCCTTGCTCGCGGCCTCCCTTGGGCCCGCCGCAGCAAGCAGCACCCGCCGGCCCGCGGCCAGCCTCCCGGACCCTTTGTGTGCTCCGCGCTCGAGCCTGGGCGTCCCCGGGCCGGGCACCGCCGGCCAGGCAGCGGAGCCCCGCCTCAGGGCCGGGGTCCGGGTGTGCGAGGTCCCGGCCCGCCGCCCGGCACCTTCGGTCGGCGTGCGGCAGTGCCTGCGGTCCCGGCGGTCCGTGCCTTGGTGGCACCCCAGCTTGTCACGGTAATAGTGGTGGCAGTCGGGCAGAGAGGTGATCTGTTTGATAGTGACTGTATTAACGAAAGGCGTTAAAAAGCGCTCGTGAAACTTCCTTAGTGTTAACTGTGGATTGAGAGTGCGTAGAAAGGGTTTTTTCTTCGCTTGTTTTCATTAATTTCATCTTACTTGTCCTTCAGGCTATGTTTATCTTTAAATTTCTGTTATCGGTAAGGTAAGTTCTTCTTGGTTTTGACCTTTTCCACAGCAGAGGAGACTCCAGGTCCCTGTTAACATTGTGCTTCAGTAAGGTGCCCTGTTCTTACAGTGTAATACAGCTCCAAAAATCAGCACCAATTTTTTTTACTTTAATTTTATTTTTTAGCTTAAAGCTGGTGACTAGTTTGGGTGTTTTCAAAGAAAAATAAGTCTGACTGAAAATGCGTGACTTTGGGGTTTAATGGCTTCGTGGGGCCTTGACTGTACTTCTGAAAACTTAATGGAAAGTTGGGATAGAAATGCCACGTCTTTTTCCACGCACTGGAATATATTTGCTGTCAGTGACGTGCTTCAGGCAGTGTTATGGGTTCTGATATAACTTTTATTTTTTTCTCCAAAGGTAGTGAAAAAGAAAACCTCAAGATGAGTAAAAAGCCTCCCAATCGTCCTGGAATCACATTTGAGATTGGTGCTCGCTTGGAGGCACTGGACTATTTGCAGAAATGGTATGGAAGACCTTGTACAGTATGTGCTAAGAGCATAATTGTTCTGTCTATATCATGTTTTGGTGTCGAGTTATTAAGACCTTGTGCAGCTTTTAACTGGCTGCTTCACATGTGAACTTTATGGATTTCCACATAAGTCTGTTAAACCTGTTGGCTTTTAGGAAGAATTCTATCTTTAGAAACCAAACTAAACTTTGCTGTAAGTTTTCCTTTGTTTGCTTTTAGTTGCTTGTGCAACCGTGGTAAGCAAAGACCATTTCTAAAGTGGCATGGAATGTGGTGTCATGTGTGAGATGATGGGTGTGTTAATGTGGTAAACTTCTGTGACTAAAGACTTTGGTTTAGTTTAAAGGTGTGCGCATGAATGTGTTTCGTATTTGGTTAGCAAACTTCAAACCATAGCGAGGTCTAGGTTGGAAGGGACCTTAAAGATCATCTAGTTCCATAAATTCATAAACTGATGTTAACAAAAGAAAACATCCATTAACTGGAATTCATGGACTAGGCAAGTATGATTGTGTTTGTATCAAACGGTTGGAGAAACAAAGTGCTTCAAATGGTGTCTCTGGAACCTGCCAGTCATGTCATGAGTAAGACTCAAGACTATAAAATGGAAATTTGGGCACAAGGACCATGCTACATGGCATGTGTGTTGTGAAAGGAGCTGTTAGCTTGAAATACATTGCTAGTCCAAGTGTCATTAGTGTAAGTGGGCTGATGTCATGGCGTGTGCTGGCTGTGCTATTTCAGTTTAAAGAATCCCTGGTTTTAAGCATATGACAGATGAAGTTGATGCTTCTACCTAGAACTGTTGTCTTAGCTGCTCTCTGATTAGTTAGGGCTGGGAAATGTACCTGCTTTTCAGTTGCATTCCTGGAGATGTATGTTCATGTAAATACCTGATCCTGCTAACTCCCAATTTACGTGACAGAGAAGTCTGTGTATTATTTACATGTTTACTCCAGTAGTTACATGCTCTGTATAAAAAGTGGGTTAAACTTTTTATCAGGAGAGCTGTGATTTTAATTATAGCAAAAGTGTTCAATAAACGGTCTCTAAAGGAAGATGTGGTTTACAGAACACTTCTTGTTCTGACCTGTTGCTATGGAATGGGTTTTCAACATACCCATTGTATAACTGAATGCCAGGGCCATGAAATTAGCTGAACAGTGCTATAAAAATAAAATCATTTTAACAGAACTTTCAACAGCAACTTTTGAGAATAATGATAACTGATTAAAGTAGGTAAATAACACAAGTTAATATATAAAAATAACTTAATTGTATCCAAAACCCACCACTGAATATCTAGTGTGTAGTTTGTATCAAGTCTGCCCAGCCTTAAGGGTCGGGATGTCAGTTCTGCAGTGCTTGTCTAGGTTTGGCCTGGTCATGGCCCTGTCTTAAGCTCTGCAGCTGAGTTACTTGGTATTTTCAGGCAAAACAGAATTTATCCTCAACTTTCTAGGAACTGATTCTTCGTGTGCACCATCACGTAGAACAGGTCAGGTTTATATGCATCTAAACTTCTGTTGATGCCATATACACAGAGTTAGTATTACAATCTTGCAGTTACAGCAACACTGAAACCAAGACTGTTTCAAATGAAGTAATATTCATTTATGTAACCAGAGAACTTGTGAGAGAAAGCCCACTGTTGTGGTGTTAATAGGCTGACATGGGCTGGAATAATAGTCCATGTAATTTGTTTTCTTAGTCTTCTGTTGCATAGGGGGGTGGTGGATGTTTTTAAACTCTTTCTATGTATCAACTGTATGCATTCCCTTCATCTGCATGCAGAAATACATACTTCAAAGAAAATAAAAGTTGCTGAACTCACATGAAATCTCTTTATATTTCTTAACAAAACCCCAGTTGAAGAGCAGTAGTATTGCTTAGCTCAGTCTTTCTATGAGTGACAAATTGAGAACACTTGGTGAAAAATAACATTTGAAAGTGGTTTATTTTTTGTCCTCCATTTTTCTGAAAGCCTGCTGTCATGTAAAGTGTTCATGACCAGTTAAAACGTTAATCAAGAAAGGCTTCTAGAGGATGGGAAACAGTGTAGTAAAGTCTGGTTTTGCTTTCTGAGGCACTTTTGCAGGTCTTAAATTTTCATCTCTGCAGTACTTGCTGAAATTCACCTAAAAGAATCCAGTGTTCCATTTGAGTTCTAGAACTTTGGAGGGGGTATTGTGTGCCTTGACTATTGCTTAAAACCCCTGTAATTTTAAATGAGGTAGGTTTTGCAGGCAGTATTTGGGTCGCTGGTATCATTTGGCATGAGCAGTTACTGAGCAGGAGAAACCCTGGTCAAACTGATCAGCAAAGACAGGCTGTCAGTAAGCTTTATTCTGGATGTAACTGCAGTCTCTTCTTTATCTAGTGCACCAGAGTGCTGCTGCAGGGGGAGGTCATCTTACAAAAGGAAGTCACTTGTTATTGTGGCTGATGTCATCTACTGGGACTTGTGCAGGACAGCGTCAAACGCTTTCCACACCATCCTTGTCTCTAAGCTGGAGAGGCATGGATTTGACAGATGGACCTCTTGGTGCATAAGGAATTGGTTGGGTGAATGTACTCAAAGAGTTGCAGTCAGTGGCTCAATATCCAGGTGACCAGTGATGTGTGGTGTTCTCCAGGGTTTTATGTTGGTACCTATCCTGTTCAACATGTCAGTGACATGGGCAGTGTGATTGATGCACCCTCAGCAAGTTTGCTGATGACACCAAGCTGTGTGGTTCGGTTGATATGCTAGAGGGAAGAGATGCCATCCAGAGAGACCTTGACACGTTTGTGAGGTGGTCAATGCCAGTCTCATGAAGTTCAACAAAGGGAAGTGCAAGGTCCTACACCTGGGTGGGGGAAATCCCAAGCCCTGACAACTACAGGCTGTGCAGAGACTAGATAGGGAGTAGCCCTGTGGAGAAGGACTTGGAGGTATTGGTCAGTGAGAAGCTCAGCATGAGCCAGCAGTGTGCGCTCACAGTCCAGAAACCAGCTGTGTTCCAGGCTGTATCCAAAGGAGTGTGACCAGCAGGTTGAGGAGGTGATTCTATCCTATTGCTCTTGTGAGACACCACTTGGAATACTGCATTCAGCTCTGGAACATAGGAAGGACCTGGACCTCTTTGAGCAAGTCTGGAGGAGGCCACCAAGATGACAGAAGGGCTGGAGCATCTGTTTTATGGAAACAGGCTAGAGAACTGGGCTTGTTCAGCCTGAGGGAGAGAAGACTGGGGAGACCTTACAGCAGTCTTCTGTTACCTGGAGGGGCCTACAAGAAATCTGGGGAGGGACTTTTGACAAGGGCATGTGGTAATAGGGCAAAGGAAAATGGCTTTATATTGAAAGACAGGAAATTTGGATTATAGTCAAGGAAGAAATTCTTTAGTGTGTGGGTGCTGAGGCACAGGGTGCCTGGAGAAGCTGTGGTTGCCCCATCCCTGGCAGGGTTCAAGGCCAGGTTGGATGGGGCTTGGAGCAACCTGGTCTAGTGGAAGGAGGTGGAACTGGATGAGCTTTAAGGTCCCTTCTAACCTAAACCATGAATTTAAGTTCAGTAAAGCAAACTATGTAATGCAGCTCTGATCAAACTCAGGATGATCTGGCAGCAGTTTATGAATGAGACGGTATTGACCGATAATAAAAACCTATTAAATACATATGAGATGATCAGGACTTGGTGTGTAAGACTAGTGAAGAAAGGGTGAGGAAACTGGACTTCTTTAGCTTGGAAAAGGCTACAGAAGACTCAGTACCAGCCTTCCAATACTTAAAAGGATGTCATCAAGGACACTTAGACAAGCTCTCCACAGCAGTGTTTGGTTGAAGGGCAAGAGATAACCAGCACAAATGAAAACAAGCAATTCAGGCTGGGTACAAGGCGAATCATTTCCCCATGGGACAGTCAAGCAGTGGATCTGGTTGACCAGAGAGTTTGTGGAGTCTCCAGCATTGGAGGTTTTCCAGACTGGGCTGGCTAAAACTCTGGAAAACGTGGTCTGATCCCATAGCTGACTCTTCTTTGAGTAGAAGGTTGGACTTGTTTTGGTAGGAGGCTTTCTGAGGTCCCTTCCAACTTGAATTATCCTATGATCTCATCCAAAGTCTAATACATGTGCACACACCCCCCATGCCTCTGACAGATGAAGCAGCAGTAGAACTGCAGATGTCTACAAGTAGGTGCCCATGTGAAAGACTTGGTTTTTAAGCTGTTAGCTCCCACAAGCAGGACACAGCCTCTGCAAAGTTACTGTATTTAAATAAGCTTCTCTTCCCTTTTTTCCCCGTTTTCTGTGGCTCTAGCTGTCTACTGGTTATCCCGTGAGTGCTAGATATTGCTTTGAGAAAAACAACCCTCTTAATTTTTCTGAGCCCGTAGTCTTGATCTGAACTTTTAAGTTAAGTAATGAAGGAAGTAGAGAGGCATGGTCCTTTGTGCAGCTCTGGAATGGAAGCAGCTTACTAAAGTAGGTTAGTTATCAGAATAACAGCACTTTGACTTAGTATATTTGATTATTTGGATAGATTATTTTAATTATTTTAAGTATGGAAGAAACTTTTTTTCTTGAAAGGCTTTGGGAAATCTTTCTTTGTACAGCCCTTGCTTTGGATTTTGGTTGATTGGGTTACCCGACAGTCAAATATTGGGAAGGACTGTAAAGACTGCTTTATGTTCATACAGTACAATATGTATAATTAAAAATGAGTTAGAAATAGGCTCTTACAGATTTTGCAGATGTCTGAAGGCTGTCTGTGGAGGAGTCAGAATGGAGGGTGTTTGGTTTTATATCTCTTACAAGGTGGAAGGAAAGACTTTTTATACCATTATTGTGAAGGCAGGAAGTACGTGGCTGTTTTCAGACTTTGTAGGTGCAGACTTGTGGCAAATTTAGTGACATTTTTATATCCATTTTTACAGCTTGAAGTAACTTATTCCATCTCACAGGACAATTCCATACATTTTGGTCACTTTTGAAGAATCAAAAGGAAGATGACGATGTGAAAATGAAAAATTCCATCCATGTGGCCAGTAGTGTGTTGAGTGTGTTGAAGGAGAAAACGGTATTTTCTTTTTTACACTTTCAGAAACGAAAAACTGGAAGCTTCCCATTATTTTTTCCTAGATGAACATTGGAGCATTACGATTCTCTGACCAGTGCTTCATAGTGTACTTTGTGTAAGCCGTGTTAAACTTTGCAGCTTTACAGAAACGTTGAATAATTCTTATGGGTTGGGATCACTGGAACCTGAGCATGGAGAGCATGCTGTATGTAAGCTGGGCAAATACCATCAGCTAACAATAGTTTTCCTGTTTTCTCTTGAAAAAAACAAGAAGAAAACTTCCTGAAATTTGGATGAGACTTTATTTGGGATTATTAAATATTATGTTGAGCAGGCTGTTAAAAAAACACACCTAAAATGTTCAGGTTATTGTTTCTTCCTACAAAAACAACACTGCCAGTATTGAACAGGAGTTAGGTGGTGTGGTTTAGGTTTTTTCCTGTGGAAAGTAAAGACTTTTTTCTCAGTTTTTTTAGAGAATATTTTTCTGCTTTTTACTGAACAAATGTTGGTGAATATCTTTGTATACTAAATCCATTCTGATCCTTTAGTGTGGAGTGCTTGTTGGGTGTGAATGGGGAGAGTTAACCTGACTGGAAGGTTGTTTGGACCTTAGACATCATTGCCCCTCGGTGCTGTAGAGAGTGAAGTTTGTACTTCTTCATAATGCCTACTTGCAGCTTTGCCATGGAAGGGACTTCTACATCAAATTTCTCATGCGAATATGAAGGTGGTTACAGCTCATACATCTTCTCTGTACCTGATAAATCTAAACATTGCTTTTAGCCACAGTAAAAGCTTTCCTGTGTTCACTGTAACTAGAATTCTTTAAAAAGGCTGATTATAAAAAAATATGTTGCTATTTTTTCTTCTATTATCCGGAAATGCATACTTGCCTTTGAAATGTTTGTATAACCTTGCAGTATATGGAATGGATTATATTCAGTCCAAGCTGAAACTGTAACACCAGAAAAACGCTTCTGTGCAGCGTGAAATTTGCCGTAGTAAATTCTGCAATATGTGTGCTCTGCTGTTTTCCACTGTGGGATCGGTATTGTGAAATGTTACTGTTTACACATATTTGTGGCACATTGTGTGGCTAAATTTAGTGGGTATTGAGGGTAGTAGCTTCTTGGTAAATCCATATAAAGTTATTTTGGGGTTGCCTAATAACCAGTCATATATAGCTTGGCTGGTTCAGAGATTTGTTACATCTTCCATCTCTGAATTGAATGTAGGTTTTGGATCTATTCATCTTGCAACCATTGTCTTAAATATACATTGAAGAAACACAATATTAGAATAAAGCTATTATATGATGATATGATTATTATAAGCTTTAACTGTTCAAAACCAATATAATGGATTTAGATTGAGAGCCGATAATGATATTTTAAAAAGACTTTGAAATCAGAAATTGTAATTTATCGAAGAGAAATTAGCCAGTAAGTATCTGGTGTTGCATTTTTCTCTGTTGAGTGATTCCTACTGAGTCTTAACATTTTGTATGGCTTTTAATATTAACTGATGCTAGCTTTGCTTTTGTTTTTTTTTTGCCTATATATGTTAGTGTTTCCATTCTTGGCTTGCTGGATTTTCCTTAATTTCCATTTTTATGTATATGTGTCTCTAACCTACAGATGTTTACTATATGTTTACTATACTTTACATGTTATTCCCCCCTCTTACTCAGTTTTCTCTTTCCAGGCCTTTGCACTGTATTTTGCCCGTTTATCTCTTCTGTTGTCTCTGACATGCAGGAGTAGTGGGTGACTTTGCTGGTGATGCCTGGTGAAAGCTACCAGCCATAACAGCAATAAAAATGTAGCATCATAATGGGAACAGAGCATTTGCATTGTAGATGTGTTGGAAAAGGAGAATTGTATCTTTTGGCTAATGGTTCCTCAATTTAGTAAAATCAGTGTCATTTTGCATCACTACCTGTCTGGCATGTGATAAACCTGAAATTTCCTACTATAGTAAGAAAGGAATGGGGACTGATCTTGCTGCTCCTCTGACTGAAGTCCCGTAGAGTAGTTCTATCCTGAAAAAGGTTTTGTTAGTAGGATGGCAAATGAGAGTCTGCAATTTGAGACTAAGACTTTATTTTGATGTTCAGTGACAAGTTGGGAACTGAAAAGGATGGCCATGAAGGTGTTTTGTGTTTCTGAAATGTATGGATGAGCGAAACCCAGCAGAAGTCTGGACTGTTGTGCATTCTGATGTGAGAATGGATTGTGGCTGAAGTAGTTGCAGAAGTAACCTAGAAAGTCAGAGAGTTTTTCCTCAGTTAGGCACAGCTGAGATATTTAGGTGTTGGGAAGCTGTATGCATCACTGCAGCTGAAGAAGTATGGCTGGAGAAATGAAGGAGCAAATTGAGATGGGCACCTTTTGTTTTAATGCCCTGTTCTAGACACCAGGAAATAAGGAAAGCTTGTACTTGCTGAGAACTTGTATTTTATTCAGAACAAAGTGTCCAGGACTCCTTTATCAGCAGCATCAGTGGTTTGGAGAGAAAGTATTAAAAATTGAAAATGTTGACAGTGTTCCTGTATATGGCAGTTTCTAGCAGTAGGACTGGAAGTTGAGTGCTCAAGCTCTGCTCTCTTACTATTGCTCCACAGTAGCACTTCGTTAGAAAAACAAGTTGCCTCTTAATGAAAGACAAGTGTCCCTTCCCTGTGGTCTTTCTTTTCCATACATGTTTTAACTTGAGACAATTCCTAATACAAACTGAAGGAAGTTGAATCATCTACTTAACTTTTTCTTTTAGGAGAGTTTTTGTACTTTTGAATCCATTTAAATACTTTGAAGGGCAGCAGGAGCTGAATTCTGCCTCATTCCAATTCTCTGTATTTCATACAGTGGAAATAATGAGATCTAGTAATAATTGGTGAAGCAAGTTGTGTGACAGAACCAGTTTGTGCCTTGCTCCCCTGCTGCAGTTCTGTGATTTACATCACTTTGGGGAAACAAAAATACAATTGCTGAAGTTAGAGAAGTTTGCCTTTTTTTCCCCATACAGATGTGATCTTAACGTTTATGGTTCCAAATCTGTATCTATTCTACACTCAAAATTAGATGCCTCAGACTTGAGCTGGCTGCAGCTCATTCCTGATTAGTTTTGCTGAGCACAGACAGTGTTGGCTGAAAGTAAAATCCATGTGTTAAATAAGACTGACATGCTTATTTTGGTGCATGTGGAGTTAATGACTGCTAAAAAATAGTTACTATGAACTGAATTGAATGGCAGTGAAATCATGGAAGCTGATCTATAAATTAGTAAGTGGCTTAGATTAGGAATGTTCTGTTGAGCATTCTGGGTTTGATTAGTTGATTGGATTTGTCTCGAATCGATGGATTGATGGTAAAATAATGAATGTTTTACTCCTATTAAAACTATTTAATACTCTTTGCACCCCCGAGCAAGCACAAACTCTCACAGGATTTTGCTTTAGACAAACACAGTTTTTAAAACTGATAAGCACAAACTTCTAATGGCAGTTTCAGGCCATTTTGGTGTGAGAGCTTGAGGTTTAAATTTGTGTGTGATTATCTGACTGGAATGAAGCTGATGACCTGTCACAGGTGTGTATAGATAACTCTTAAACTAAATGGTCTCCTACCACCAATTTGGTAACTTCATCTTTTTGAGACTTGGAGATTTCTTAGTACAAGGTGTTCATATAGGTTTCTCAAATGTCACAGAAGCACTGTGGTATGCAAAAAAGTAGGAATCTTTAAAAAATACTTGAGATTTATCAGTTTAACTTTGTCATTCAAGGTATCCATCTCGTATTGAGAAGATAGATTATGAAGAGGGGAAGATGTTAGTCCATTTTGAACGATGGAGTCATCGTTACGATGAGTGGATTTACTGGGACAGCAATAGGTTGCGACCCTTGGAGCGGCCAGCATTAAGGAAAGAAGGGCTAAAAGATGATGAAGAATTTGTTGTAAGTGACACATTTATTTAGTCTTTGACTCATTTTTTGTAAACTGTCCTGCCTGTTTTCTTACATAAAATCTATCCCATAATGTTTAATTCTTTTAATATCTTAGATATTTTTCCTAGAAATATTAATGACTGATTTTGTATAAAATAGGATTTTAAACCTGGAGAAGAAGTACTAGCTCGTTGGACAGACTGTCGATACTACCCTGCAAAGATTGAAGCAATTAATAAAGAGGGTATGTATTTGTGCATGATCTGTTGGTAAGGACTCTTTGCATATGTTAATGCTGTAGCTGTAGTCTGCTTATGTGACACGCATATGAAGTTTTCCTCACTGCCTCAATATTCAATGAAAATGTTTCTATTCTATGCAGTTGAGTTAGAGGTTTGTCTTCTATCTGTGTAAAAGTAGAAAATTGGAATTCCTTCTGGAAAAAAAAATGCTTTATGTTTGTTCAGTGATGAGAATAAAGTCCTGTACACAGTGTTACAAATGTTTTTGTACTATTGTTGATTTAATAATAATATCTAGTAAATAAACCAGTATAATACAGTGTATATTATATATAATCTATAATGTATATCACACTACATATTACATTACATGTTACATTACATGTCACATTACATATTACATTGTATATCACACTACATATTACATTAATTATATTTTATATTTAGTATAATATATAATGTTATATTTAAAAGTTCATCATTGTTTTAGGAACGGTAGGTCTCTAAAGTTCTGTTTATTGATGAAAACCAGTGGAAACAGGGAAATAAAGGTTAATGCTTTAGATGCAGTCTTCACATCAGGTGGTATTTCTAGTGAACATTGGTAGAAGTTATTACTATAGTTTAAATGAGGATAGTAAATTGATGTGGTTTCCTATTGTGGCAAGTTAAATATAACAATTCTTTCAGTGTGTTACAAGGAAAAGTGACACAGTAGCTTAAACATGCTTGAAGTTGTCCAAGTGGATAAAGAGTAACAATATAAGAGCAGGGTTTCATTGAGATTTATTTTTTTCTTTAAATTCTGTATCCTGACTATAGGTAACTTGGTTACTTTGTTCATCCAGCCTACAAAATATTTTGCTAAAGCTTTCATAGTAACAAGGTGTGTTTTGTTTCTTAACTACGCGTAGTGATTACATCACTCCTTTTCTAGGAACCTTCACAGTACAGTTCTATGATGGTGTTATTCGATGTCTTAAGAGGATGCATATCAAATCTATGCCAGAGGATGCAAAAGGACAGGTAAGAGTAATTTAGGTATCTCTTTGTTAGGTTTTCTATAGATTCTTTTTCTTTACTATCTCAAGTTAGAAAAAATGTCATCTAGCACAACTAGTTTTAGATTACAGTCTTTATTTTAGGTCCTGTGCTGCCTTGCTTCACCAGTTTTATGGATGATGCCCCAGAGCGTGCTGCTGAAGTAGTCTTGCCTCTATCTGAAATGCCTGGCTGCCATACACTCCACTGCCAACTAATCTGTTCCCAGAGTTTCGTCTTGCAGAGTTCACAAAACCAGGGGCATCCAGAGACATTTTTCTCAGGTGCCCTTCTAGTAAAAAGCTCCAGCTCATCAGTAGTCTGTGCTGCTGATTATTATTGTTTTTTCTTCTCCACCCCATCTCTTTTGTTTGCTACTTTGGTAGCTTTTTGCCCACATGTTCTTACTGACATGACTGTTCTGTGGGGTTTTCTCCCTTTTATCAGAACTTTTGGGGATTCAGACAGTTAAATATTTCTTTACTTCTGATAATGTCCAGTTTCTTAAAGAAGAGATGCTGAGTGGGAGCTGAGGGAGGCTGTGAAGTAGAATACATGATTTAGTCACTAGGAATATCTTCACTTGCAAAGGAAAACAGCATTGAAGACCAAGATTAAACTGAAATCCATAGTCATACTAACACTGGCTTCTTGCTGCAGTCTTACAATAACTGTTGAACCAGTATATAATATTTCAACAATACCTTTTAGTATGACAGTAAGATGGAACGCTAGAGTAGTCAGTTTTACTCCATAAAAAGGAAAACTTGGTTCATGTGGTTGTGACTGAACTGAAATAGCCCTTCTGTGACAATGTAAAAAAGTCCCTTACTCTGTCCTGTGCTTTTTATAGGAGGCTATGTTGTGTCTAATCTTGAGTTACTACTCTTAGGCTGCAGGCATTTTCAGCTTTAAAATAAATAGTGAATCCATTTCTTAGCAACTGTTTTGATGTCCAGACATGCTTGGTGGCAGCCCAGCTCATCTGCTCTTTCTAATTCTTCTCATTATTGAAAGTTAGGGTGTCAGTCTCATGCATCTCAGGGACTGAATGCAGGGGCTTCAATGAAGTCTTGAGAAAGAACAAGGGGGTCAAATTTGCGCTTTCTGCAATTGATATTTGAAAATTAGGGATAGGCCTGAGGTTCTGCAGCTTTCAAAGGCAAAGCTATTTTTTTCCTGCAACATTTCATATGTCATTGTGCTATGGTAAAAGTTTTTTAAAGATGTTTCTGTGGTATTTAAGAACAAAAACATAATCATAGAATCATGGAAGGAAGGGACCATAACGATCATCTAGTTCCAACAAATATCTAAGATTTGGTTGGAAAATCAGTTATTTGAAACTGAGCTTTGTCTAAGAGTAGAACTCAAATGGCTGTTGTTGCTTTTCTGCATTATTTATTTTTAAGGCCATTTACTAAAATTCATTTAAAGCTAAAACGATGCCAAGACTGTACTGGATTTGCAAAATAGTGAAGTTGGCAGATCCAACACTTCATTAAACCTATGACTTGTTTTTTTTGTCTGTTTCCAAAGGGGGGGAAAACACATCTCAAGAGATGAGTGTAAGCTTAAGGCACTTCAAGTTGTAGTGCATTAGCAAATTTAACACGTAAGATCTGTTTGGAAGGTGTGTGCTAAGCATGCAGAATTTGAATTACATGGAGAGATATAGACTAGTTAATTCTTCAATTTGAGCTTAGCGTGTCTTAAAGGAAAAGACTGTAAACACTGTAACACTCAAATTATTGGGTTTCAGCAGAAGTGTGTTTTATTAAGACTCAGCTGTGAGGATGGATTAAAGACTGGAAACTTTGTGTGGTTCAATGCAATAAGACTATAGATTAAGTTGCTGTGCAGATAAGTGCAAAGTCATTGAAATCACACGTAAACGTCGCTAATGTAGAGAGAGAAAATAAAAGATGGGGATATTGAGACTGCCCTTGTGAGAGCACATGTAAAGTATTCGGATAACTTACTTTTTCTGTTTCATGTTTTTTGTTTTATCTTCGATGTAATTAGGCGCGCGAGAGGGAGCAGATAGCGCCGGAGCTGAGATTAGTGACGGAAATCGAACCGAAAGAAGTGAGTTTTGAGGAGGGTTTTGAAGGAGAGGGAGGGGACTTGGCACACAGGAAGAGGAAGCTGAGTTAAAAGCATGGATTTGCGATTGGAACAGAGGAAAACAAGAAGATGTGACAGGAGACAATGTCAGCCAAGATGTAGGTGGGGCAGACTGTTTAGAATTGAAAGGTGAAGGTGAGGAATCCAGGCTTGCTGTGGAATCAGCCGGTCAATAGATTGATGATATTTTATATGTGTGTATGTATGAGTGTGTGGGAGCTGGGAGTTGTGACGTGTCAGGAGAGGAAAACCAGCTGAATCTTTAGTACTGTAGAGAAGCACAAAGGTGGTTGTAGGCAGGTGAAGAGTGTGTGTGCATTCTGCTATTGGTATAAGGGTTGGATTTTAGAAATTATTCTGGTTTTGCCTTCTTACTCTTGTAGGTTTAAGGTTATGCAAAGGAATGTTTTAAAATACAAGTGTTTTAGCCAATGGATGTGTAAGGCTGTGGGTAATTTCTACTAATGTCTTTCTTGATCGTGCAATTTCCTGTGCTTTGATTTAGTGAATCTAATAAGCAAAATGACAGCTTTCCTCAGTAGTGATAATGTTTTGTCTTCTAACTACAGTGTCCTATAACTTCTCTCCTGTCAAGTTTCTCAGCTTACTTGAAAGGTGACCTTTATTGAGAATAAAAAAGGAAAAGTGCATTTATATTTTTATGGTCTATGTAAATGAGAAATTCACTGGAGTGAGATCCTGTGTGGGAAGTGGGAAATTGGGCTGGATGTTGCAGAGTAACTAGTGCGGAGTTACAAAACCACAGCCAATGGAGGAACAATGTCAGGGCGTGAGGAAGGAGTAGGGAAAACTTCTCTTAGGAGGATGTTTATTTTACTTAATTTCTAATGTGTTCGTATTTTGGCCCTTGGCTTTGTGTATACTGAATGATTTGGGGAAAAGTCCTGCTACTAAGGATTTGCAACTGGTTTCTGTGATATTTAGTGTCCTGCTGTTGTGGTTGACAGAGTAGATACCTTAGTGACCGAGACAGATTTGTGAATTCATTGTGCTTTAGGCTTCCATCGTTATTTCCCCATTTTTTATTTCTTTCTAAAAATTCTGAAAAAGGCACAAACATCTTTTTGAAGGATAAGTTCCTGTGCTCTTCAAAAGAAAGAGTCACCTTTAGCATCTTAGGTGCTGAATAGTTCACGCACATCAGGAGCTGTGCAGGTGAGCAGTTAGCAGGAGTTCAAGGCTGAAAAGCAGGAATTACCTGTGTCAGTGTAGTGACTGTGTTCACTCTGGAGCCAGAATAAAAATGGACCCACAGACTTTCCAGCCAATTCAGAATCACAGAACTGTTGAGGTTGGAAGGGACCTCTTGAGATAATCTTGCCCATCCACTGCTCAAGGTTCCCTTCTCTGACCTTACATGTTAATCCAGAAAAAAGTATAACTATCACCCATAATTAATGTCTCACTGCTCTGGCTTCTGGGTGTTTAACCTTGGTTTGCTTCATTGTTTTGTGTCTTGCTGCCCTTTGTAAGCTCCATGTCTTAAGGAAAGTATCCAAACAATGAAATACAATGCAAACAAACCGCTTCATGTTGTACCATGCTCTTGGAACAGGATGCTTAGTTCGGCGTGCTCCTTGAAGCTTGATATCTTCTGAAAGCTTCTGACTTAAGGGTGCTTAGCCTGACTGAAAATAAAAATGGTGTTTTGATGCAGGATGCACTTCCTTTGCTTCCCACTTTTATTACACGATCAAGCTCCAGCCATGTTACTCTTTATTCCTTGGCCAGGGTACAGTGTAAGACTTCTCTCAGGTGTTCCTAACTCCTCACCAGCACAAATAGCTCAATCCTTTTTTTTTTTTTGTCCTGCTGGATGGACAAGGCTCTGGATGGACTGGAGCTAACGTGTGTGCTTGTTTTGGCTGGCCAAAACCAGGTATGTGTGCTTCTGATTGACTATGCAGCTGGCAGTTAAACACGCTCTTTGTGGCTGGCACGTCACTAAATGATCTTGATGTTTGCCTGTTGTGTAAGCATTGCCACAGCACTTCCAAACTTTGCTGCTGCTAGCTAGACTGAGTATATGCATCTTGCATTGATAGTTTGGACACAAAACACTTGATCTTAGAGGAACCAAAGCTGTTGGTGTTCCTAATTACATAGCTTGATGCAAAGTAGAAGCAGAACCTACGTAAAGCAGTGATTTAAAAGCATTTTGCTATGGGAAGGGAAAAGCATAAAACAAGGAAAAGTAATGCTTTGTATTTTGTATTATGGTTTTCATACACATCAAAGAAGGCAAACAAACTCTGAGTAGAACAGGTATTAGGGAGACTTACAACGTGTAATGAGTGAGACAGAGTTGTGTTGAAACAAGACTTGTAAAACCCAAGATCCTTTAGGTACCTCATATGATAACGTAACAACAAGGAAAGTCCAGCATAAAATACAGTCCATCTACAGCTGGAAGATTCCCCAGCTATTTATAAAGTGCACATGTGAAGTTAAGCAAAAATTGTCTTTATGAAACTTTTTTATATGTGGTAATACAAACCTCCAGATGCTCTTGTAGCCAAATTACCAAGTGGTAAATTAAGTATCATTAAAACCACTCAGATGCTTAATTCTTACTGGTGGAGGATAAACATTACTCTTGGTTTTTATATCACATATAACTTCTCCATGGAAAAATTCTGCACCCTGATGTCATAGAAAATCTGGAGAATTACTTTGGTAAAAAGGATCAAGTTTAAGTTTTTGCCATCACATTGATCCCTGACACCCAGGAGACATAAGGCAGGAGTCTGATCACTGGAAATTTCTTGGCTCAGCCTTGGAAGTATTTGGATCCCTCTGACTTGGGTGGCTAAACTTCATCTACATGCCAAAAAGTAAATTAATTTGGGCTGTATATTCTGTTGTTTACTCCTTGAACATTTCTCTATGGTCAAATAAGCCATTGTTCAAAATGGCACTTTTATTACTTTCAGTGTGGATTGTGAAATATTATAGAGCACTGTATTGAAGTTGATCAATGAAAGTTGTAATATGTACACAAAAAGAGTGCTACCTGTAGTAACTCTAGAAGCACAGATCCAGTTAAATAAGAGTTACCCTGCTTTATCAGTTTAATTCAGGAAGAACTCTGCTGGACCGTGCTTTGAGTTGGTGGTAGTGTGAATAATAGTTAAATTTGAGCAGCAATGGAACTGGTGCATTTCACAGCCAGAAGGGTAAGAACAAAGTCAGCGTTCTGGGTGTGGGAGCTCCTGGGTTTCTACAGCTATGACACATGAAAATCATAGAATAGTTAGGGTTGGAAAGGACCTTAAGATCATCCAGTTCCAACCCCCTGCCATAAGCAGGGACACCTCACACTAAACTATGCCACCCAAGGCTTTGTCCAACCTGGCCTTGAACACTGGCAGGGATGGAGCACTCACAACATCCCTGGGCAACCCATTCCAGTGCCTCACCACCCTAACAGGAAAGAATATCTTCCTTAGATCCAATCTAAACCTCCCCTCTTTAAGTTTGAACCCGTTATCTCTTGTCCTGTCACTACAGTCCTTAATGAATAGCAGGGATAGATAGCAAGGAACATGTGCAGCCAGAATTCTATGCATAATGGTTTTTTGAAGGTGTTTTCTTTTTGCTTTTTATCCATGTGGCATCCTGATAATGCTTCAAGTTTATTTAGGCAATTTGGGAAACTTATTTCACCACTCTGAGTAGTAGCCATAAAAAGGAATTCAACTGCTCTTGAACATTTCTAGATGAAGTTTCACTGGGTTTATAAGTATTTTCTATTTGAATCTCAGGCACTTTTTAATACTTACTTACCATGTTTTCCTTTTTGGAGGATTGGATAGCTTTGGTCAAAGCTGCTGCTGCAGCAGCAGCCAAGAACAAAGCAGGAAGTAAACCTAGAACCAGCGCAAACAGCAATAAAGATAAAGAGGACAGAAAATGGCTAAAAGTTCCTTCAAAAAAGGAAGAAACCTCAACTTCTACAATCATGCAGGAAGTCCAAAAAAAGGAAGAGGAGCCTACATCTAGTGATACATTTGGTAAAAACAAATTCTGTAAAAGATAAAAGTAGGCTTACATGTAATGTTGAAGTCAAGTTCCTGTTGTGAATTTTGCTGTTAAGTCATAACTAGTATTTTTTGAGGAAGATTTCTCATTTTCTATTATAACTTTATGATACACAATAATTGGTTCAGAAACAATTTTTATCAGGTAAATCTAGTTTGGTCATCATTTACTTCTTGTGCAAAATCTTACTAGCTCTAATAAGAGCAGAACATACGGGCTTTTTAAATGACTTTGTTGTATGCTTTGGTTCATGTTTCTGCATCTTCTGTTACCTGTAAGGTAATCCCTGATATTGTTCTAAGAAGAAAATTCAAAACCAGTATGAGTGATATGTACATATTCAGGGATGTTTGAAACTACTTCTGGGTTGATTAGAATTTGTTCATTTTAGTAGTCTTTAATACTGATTTCTCATCCTATTGAGTAGAAATTGCATTTTTGAGGTAGTCTGCATCTAATGCTTCATTGTGTAATACTAAATCTTAACATTGTGTAATTTTCATTTTTAATAGTTTTAAAGTTTCTTTGCAGCAGTATTCAAATAGCAGTTCTGAAATATTTAAGTATTGTGGGTGTTGTTATGTATTTATGAAATGTGAGTTTATTAGGTTTCTCTTCTGTTTAATAGTAGGATTTCCTGTAGTGGATGTTCCAAAGATGGCCTTTGTGCAGGCAGAGAGCACGTTATCGCACAAGAGGAAAAGTAATTTAGGCAACTCATTTCAGGCAAAGAGAGCTCGTCTTAACAAGATCACTGGTAAAATACTTTTGTTGTTGACTTTTTTCCTTTTTAATGCAGTGAAATATACGTGTTTATATCTAAGGTACTGAAGTAGATTGATAAAAGCATGTTCATGCAGATATGATGAATATCATGCAGATATTCACTACAGTCTTCTACTTGTTAGGAATTTAAAAGGAAGATGTAAAGGGTAATAAAATCTACATAGTTCATGGTTTCATAGAATGGTCTGACACTTGATTTGGTTTAGTTTCTTAGGAAGGTTCCCATCCTGAACTGATGGATTTCTTGAGTAGGTTTTAACTCCAGCTGCACAATTTTCTCCACTTTATGGTGAATTTGGGATTTGTCCAACTCCGTAAGAGGGTCATAACCACTGTAAAGCTTTTGTTGGCTGTGGAAAAACTAAATGTTTTGTCAGTTTGTCATAAAGTAAAACTGTTGATGGAAAGAGTTTACAGTCTGTCTGTTAAAAGTGTACAAGCCCAGCTACAAATTGAAGCAATGGAGATCTGAAACTTTTTTTCAGTGTCTTAAGGCATTCATTCTCTACATTTATTACTCAAAGGTGTTAATGAAAAAGAAGTATACAGTTTATGTACCAGGAAATGGAATAATACATAAATGCATTTTATTTCAAAAATCAATAGAAATTTACTTAGCAGTGAAAAATCTATTTCAGTTTGTATCCCTCCTCCCCCATGCTTCCCAGTAAGCAAATTGTGCTGTCAGCATTGATCCTGTCACTGTTTAGGATGAGGCAATGTGTTTGCACCTGTGCTGGGAAAGTATCAGATGCATTCCAAAAGCTGGGTGGAGAAAAGTTGTGAAGTCCCCCCCTGTAACAGAGGGGCCTTTGGACAGATGGTAAGATACAAGCGCATCCCTCTCATTATTCTAGTAACTACAATTTTGTGTGAAGTCTGGCAAACTTCTGTGCTGCAGATGAGAGAGAGGGGAGGGTTTGTTTGTCTGTTTATTGTAGTAGATAGGGTATTGTCATTTGCAGGAAGAGTCTTATTGCTATAAGATACCTCCCTCCCCCAGTTAGTAAACTGTGTGATGAGATTTTCAGATTTGTTTTGGCTGGTCCAACCTTTCGTCAGTCAGCAGTGGAAGACACTTAATTCTCGTATGAGAGTGGTTCTGTTTCAGTGTCTCAATCAGTACTTTGGCCTGAAGAAGAAAACAAATGAAATGGACTAGTATGGAGTATGATATGAAGAAAGCAGCTTTCAGAAAAGACAGTTCTGCCACCAGGATTTTCTTTCCTGAAAGGCTTCTTATTTGATATCAAGTTTAGTTAACAGATGTCTGATTTATCAGCCTTATTGCTACACTCCTTTACCCATACTTCATGCACCCTCAGTTAAGTCTCAGTTTAATTGCTGCCATGAGCAGCAGAGGTGTAAGATTGTAAATACGTATCACTAGTGTGTGTACATTCGCATGTATGTAGCCCTGTTAATTCTTTCCTTTAGCAGCTAGTAGCAGAAGAATACCTAAACCAGCTGGAAAACCTGTGGCCCTAGAAATGATACTTGTATGTGCTTTTGGATAGATTCTTCCTTCCTAAGGAGCTTTATGAGAATAATAACAGGCAGACAGGCTCATGTAGACTGCACTTCATAGTCAGTAATCATAATCTTGCAGCCATTCTAAAAACAGCGTGTCTGTGTATCTATGAAATCATGTTCCACTAGCAGACAATATGTTAACTTTCAGTGGAAGTGAATTAATCCTTCTAGTTACAAGATGAAATTTGTCATGCTTGGCAGTTCTTTCACTTAACTATTCTCAAAAATAGCACTTTTGCAACTTGCACCATAGTAGTTGTTTTTATTGTTGCATATAATAAAGTATTTTGCAAATGTAACTGCTGATGATCAAATTTCCCATTGCTACATGCTATTTCTTGTGCTTGAAATACTTGTAAATTGTCATTTGTGTCTCTGGCATGAGTTTTTAGATTTGAGGGAAGGTCAGGATTCATGCTGGTGGTACCCATTGGAATGGCTACCAAAGAGTGATAAAGCATTGTAGCTGTTAGGAAAACATAAATTTACCAAGTGTCTTACAGCTGTATTGGGGAAATAGAGCAGTAGGCTGCCTGAAGGGTTCTGCTTTCTGGATTTCAATTCAGCATTCAGTAATTGTTGCAGAAGGCTCTCCTTGCCTGCCACAAGGGACACAGCTGCATCTGGTGCTCTTCGCTCACCGTTTCCTTCCTTTGCTCCATTTTCTTCTGCTACTGTCACTAAGGGAAATTATATTTCCCAAAGGTGAAGGATGCCACCTGCTAAGCATGTGTTAATGTCTTCTTCACCGTATATTTGCCTCTGTTGGAATGCTTGCTTCAACATCTCCTGCTGCAGTGTTCATATCTTAAAGCTAACATCTGCAACAAGCTTACAGAACAAAACACTTCTAGTGCACTATGCCACCCCATGTTCTTTATTTGTTAGGTGTTGTTACTGACAGAGGATGGTGAACCTGTAGTTCTGCTGCTGTAGAAGATTATGGAATTATTTTGTCTTTCTACAGTCATGGTAATTGGTTAGAAAGGTACCTAATGATGTAGAAAAGAAGGAAATAATGAGGGTTATGTGTTCACAGGTTTGACAGACCGTTGGTTCATTTCATGGCGCTACTTTCTGAGCACTGAAAATTAAACTGGAAGTTGATAATCATAAAATCATATAATGATTTAGGTTGGCAGGGCCCTTAAAGCTCATCCAGTTCCAACCCCCTGCCATGGGCAGGGACACCTTCCACTAGACCGGGTTGCTTTAAGCAACATCACTCTGGCCTTGAACACTGCCAGGGATGAGGCAGCCACAGCTGCTCTGGGCAGCCTGTGGTTTGTAGAACCACGAAAGCTGCCTTATGGACTGTAATTTGTTGTTCAGTATTTAAAACTCTGCTTCACTTAAGTTTGAAAATTATTTCATCCTTTTATTATAGGGCAGGGTTGTCAGTATGAAGAACATTGCTAATTTTGCAACTTGATTTAAACCGGATTATTTGAGTCACAGATATTTATTTAGGTCCATAAAACGTATATGTTTTATGAAGCCTAATGCAGAATTCATATCTTACCTGATAATTTTATTCATATTAGTGTAACAGGGCTAAGTAAGCTTCTGCTTTTCAGTTAACCTATTTAGCTGTGAAATCAGTTAGTTTACTCCTTTTCTTAAGGGCATAGTGTTCTGAAAAAGCTTTAAATAAAACATAACTACTTTCCAATAAACTGAGTATAACTTAATCTAACATAAAGAAAAAAATAAAAAAAGCACCCATTATTTATTATGGAATACCAAAATGTGATAGCTCTCTAACAAAATACCACAGCGTTTTTTGTGCATGTTTGTTTTTAATGTCCTACATGCTTCCCAAGGGCCCAGGTTTCACTAATCTATAATTCCATGGGTATTGTGCACTGTAAATTAATTTCGAGCATACCTAAGTTTTCATGAAAAGCAATAGGAATTTCTCATGGATTTGTCAGTTAAGTCATTTTTGAGAACTTAAACTCTCCACCTCCAACATTGATTTATTCAGATTTATTCAGATTTGTGTTTTGCAGGTTTTATCAGTTCTGTTTTGTCTTACGGCACAGAACTTTTGCTTTCTCTTCATACTTGTTAATTGAAGTTGTGGTGTGAAGTAGAACTGAAGCTATTGTTATACTCTTAGCCAGCAAGAAACTTTCTTGAGTTTATGTTGTCCTTTACAGGTTTGTTTCCTGTTGTAGTAACAGTGATATAGTATGAGCTCATTCATGAAGTGGCGGGTTCTGATGTATTTGCTCCCAATGAGCTGTCATTACTGAGGTAATTGGGGAGCTCCACTGCTGACAGTGTTAATTTGAAAATTAAACCCTTTGTTACATTCTGTCTAAGAAAGGTCTGTACGTGTTAAGAAGTAGTAATGCAACTTCTGATGGGAATTTCTTAAAGACCAGAAAGGCGAGAGATAGCAAAGTCTTGTAAATAATTTGAATCCGTCAAAACTTACTCACACATCATAGGCTTGGTTTAAAAACCCAAGTGCTTGGGCTGTAGAATGATGGTGAGGCATTATTTTACAATTTACTATTTGATTTTAATCTTTTCAGTGGGAAATGCCAGAGAAGTGCCTCTTGTGAAAGGACACCATCATGGGAATGACCTTCATCTTTTTGTTTCTTCTGATTTAAAGTGTTCAGTTTTATGTGGAGCTGTTTCAGAGAGAATTATGCTGTAGATATAAGCAGTTCATATTTCTTGTCTCATTGGTTTGCTTTGTTTTCCACAGATTTTTGTTGCAAGCTGCTTCTAACTATAAATCTTTGCAACTTCTCTCCTAAGGTTTATTGGCATCCAAAGCTGTTGTTGCGGATGGTGCTGAAAAAAAGGAAGGCAACAAAGAAACAGCTCCAGTCCTGGAGCAGGTATGAAATGGTAGAGTTTGATTCTTTTGCAAAGTTCCCACTGGAGTGTGCCATGGAGATGTAGTACCTACAACATTAAAATTTACCCCTTCAGGTATAACAGGGAACTGAAAATTTATCTTATGTTTACATTTCTGGCAGAGCCAGAAGTATGAAATTTAGTTGTCTCTAAACACAGTGTTGACTTGAATTTCAATAATGAGCTTTTGTGTTAGAAAACTTAGAGAATCATAGAATAGTTTGGGTTGGAAAGGACCTTAAGATCACCCGGTTCCAACCCCCCTGCCATAAGCAGGGATACTTCACACTAAACCATGCCACCCAAGGCTCTGTCCAACTTGGCCTTAAAAAGAACCCAGGAAACAGAGAAAAATGAAGTCTCCATTCAACAAATGTGAGGAGACCAGTGTCCCAAGGTCCACTTTTATAGCTGGAGCCATGATTGGCTTAGGGAAAGGCCCTTACACAAATTAAGTTTGTGTTTGAAACAGGGTTTTTGACATCATGTAGAACTTCTTTTAAAAGAAGTTTCTTTTCTATTGTAAGAATTTGGTGTTGTAGGCTTGTATGTGTTTTACGAACTGCTCAATGAGCCATACATTTTCCAAGGGTGTGTATTTTAATAAATACAAAAAAGAAACTTTAAGGGTCTGATTTTTAAACCTGCATATTTGCAGGACCTGAAGGCTGCCATTTTATCTTTGGCTTATTCCATTGTGTTCAGGCATTGCTTGACTCCGAGTTGTGCATTATCTTGCATATTAAAAGGGCTGAATGCCTAAGCATGGTAAAGCAAGCTAAGGATGAACAAGTAGTCTTGATTCAGGACATATTTGTTTTCCAGTGATTTAAATCAGAGCCTTAATGTAGTTTTAATACAGCTTTTTTGTATTCATTTTCATTCTTTAACAGCAGCATTTGAATAAACCAGACTTGCTGCCTGCAGTTCTTAAAAGAGCACTTCTGTTCTTAAGCCCCTGCACACTCTATGAACAGTCCCTACCCCAACCTTTATTAGCTATTTTGGTTGTACTGGTTCTTTAGAGCTGATATATAATTGCATTGCTGTGGTTTTTTCCATTGGCACCGCATTGGAGGCCAGTCTTGTCAATGGAACATGGTTTTCTGTTTCTAATGCTGTCACCGTAACGGCGAACCGAGCCACTACAGTGTCAATGCATTGACTGATATTTTGCATAAAGGTTTACAATGTATTGACATGACATTCCATTTCTCAAATTTTTTGCATATTAAAGATGCTATGATTTTTATTGCTACTGTGTGTGATATTTTCAATGTGCAAAAAACTGTGAAATGGCTTACAGCATGTTGTTTTTGGAAGAATCATTACAATGTAAATCTTACCATGCAGAATCCCATTGTGGTGAATGGGACTTTGTGGTTTACATAGACTGTGTATGCAACAGTATAAACTACAGTGCATATTTACTAAACACTTTTGTTACTTCTTAGGCTTAGTAACTCGGCTGTTTCTGTTTTATTGATTAGATATACAAAAGATGTCTCTGTGATTGTTTACATGCTAATGGTCTGAAAAACCTCATTTTTGAAACTACTTAGGAAGCTCCTTTAAAGAGGCATCGAAAATCCCAAATTGTCCTATTCCTTCGCTTCCAACTAAAACCAGAAACCTCACAAACATTTACATGATTAACCGTGGGAGGAGAATTTTTGAGCTAGAAGCTTTTTTCACTATGTTCCTCCCAAACTCCGATTAAAATGGCCGAGTTAAAACCTTCCCAAAAGGTTTTCCAGTAGCAAAGCTGACATTCCTTAGAGGTTTTGTCTGCCACTGCTATAAAATTGAATGGGTAAAATATCTTGTAGGGTTTTTTAATACTGTCATACAGAACATGGTAGAAGTATTCAGGCCAATAGCCGAAAACTGACTTTGTTGATGGAAGTTTATTTTGTTTCTATTTATATCTTTTTAGTTTACAGTTGTCTTAAACCCAAAAACTCAGACGATTAGTTGCAGATACAGTAGTTTATTTAACTGTATTAGGGTATGTCATGTTATATTTCCTTTTGACCGAGACCTGATTAGATGAATAACATTACTTCATTAAGGTTTTTAATGTTAAGTTGTCCTGTTAAGAGGTTAAGCACCTTATCAAAATATTAATTTAATTTTTTTAATCTTGTTTAAATAACTTTGTAATTTGAAAGTAATGGATGCTGTAGTAATGTCTTTCACATCTGTGAAGATGACCAATAAAATTGTTTATTTACAAGTTACGACTCTAATTAATTTCTGGTAATACCTCTCATAACCAGCGTAGGTATTCTGTACAGTTCATGGAATAAACTGCATTTAGTCCATGTGTAATTGAGTTATTCAAGGTAGAACTGATGCCTGCTGAATGGGATGTTTTGCACCGGATCTTTACATGATACTTCCAGCAAGCTATTCATGCAGCATTCAGGGGTGCCCTTTTACAAACATAGGATGTGCACTTGTGTTTTTTTGTTTTGCCTTTTTTCATTTATTTTTTTCTTCTCCATTGGAACATGGAAAGTTCCAGTGGAAAATAAAACTGATTTATAACAAAACCCAATAATACCCTCAAGCCATCAGTGCGACTTTTTAGTTTATATAAAGTGGTGCACACGTTCTAGAAATATCTTTCTACTTTGGTCTTTCCACTTTGTTCTGGTTTTATTAGATGATACAATGCTGTGTGGTGTAACTGGGGCAAGAAAGTTAAAGGTTTAAGAAATTATGTTCAGGTATTGTAGTTTGCCATTACTGGGCAGGTTGTAACACATGCACAGTTTGTTCAGTCAAGCAGGAAAATCATGCAGTTAAAAATCTATAATGCTAATGTCTGTCAATGCATGCTAGTTGTTTGAAATAATGCTTCAGTGTGAGTGTTCAGAATGATGCAAATTGATGAAATTGGAAAGCTGCATTATATGTTGTTTTTTGTCTCTTTTTTCTCCCCCCCTTCAGAAACTGTTTTAACTCTTCATCTGCTCATTTTTCCCAACAGTTAGCAATCTGTTTAACCCTGTGGTGCTAGAAGTTGTGATTTCTTCCTGTGTTTGCACAAACATATAATGTGGTGAAATCCAGACTCCCAGCACTGAAAGGGGTTGTGTGAGAGTGTGTTCAGTATTTGGAAACTTTTTACTGTTTTCAGCTATTCCTTAAAGGAGCATTATCAACTTTTTCAGGTTCTGCTCTAAAAATGACACCTGTATTTAGTTTTCCTGAGGAACTTTTTGTCTTAGCTTTTAGAACTGCAGTCTTCTGAACGAGGATTGCCTCCTCATAACAGTACAAAAGCCTGACACAGTTCAAGAAGTATCTGGACAATGCTTTCAGTTTCATATAGTTTAGTTTTAGGTAGTCTTGTGAGGAGCAAGGAGTTGGACTCAATGATCCTTGTTGGGTTCCTTCCAACTCAAGATATTCTGTGATTGTACATCAGTGTACTTGTACACTTGTAACCAAGTGTTCTCTAAGTTAAATTTCGAGGCACACTCGCAGTCCTGGTCTGCAGAATATGAAAGAGACAGAAACTAAGAAGTCCTTGTTGAATTTTTAAAGTGGGAGTAGAGGAAAAATGTCTGATTTCAGGCTTTTTTGCAGGTATTAGAAACAGTAAGAAATGAGGGTGTTCTGAATACTGAAAATACTTGATAGTGCTCCTTTACAAGTGAGAGTTTAATGTGATGCATTTTAAATAGCTTTCATTTGTACTGAAAATAGTGTTGCTTTAAAATGTGTTTTGAATACTAAAGTTGCTTTTAAAAAGATCAAAATAGAATACAAGAACTACAGCGAAGAAACTGAAATAAAAGTATCAATTTTTTATTATTTATTCAGGAGATTTCACCTAAACCACAAAGTCAGAAAAAAAATGAAGCTGATATTAGCAGTTCTGCCAACATTCAGAAACCTGCACTGTTATCCTCAACTTTGTCTTCAGGAAAGGCTCGCAGCAAGAAATGCAAACAAGAATCTGGAGATTCTTCTGGGTGTATAAAGCCCCCTAAATCACCACTTCCCCCAGAATTAATACAAGTCGAGGATTTGACGCTGGTCTCTCAGCTTCCTTCTTCTGTGATAAATAAAACTAGTGAGCACAGACATTTTAAAAACCATACCTTAACTACTTATAAGAGATCTACAGAGTTTTCTTTTGATTGTAAATTGCTATTGCTTTTAAAAATGAATCTGCTTTAAATTAAAGGGCCAAGTTGGGAGAATTAGGGGTAGCTCAGTATTTTAAAAGTCGAGTCACATAATAAGGCATCTGAATTACTCTACCAGCAATAAGACATTTAATTAATAAATTTATAGCCATGGCTTTTAATGGTTGGCTCTCCCTCCTGCTTAAATCTCCACGTTAGTATTACCAGTGATAGAGGAAAAATCAACCCTCCCTTCTGAAGGGGCCTGATTCATTAAAAAGGAAAGACATACACCTTGGTTGTGGACCTTTCCTTCTCTGAGAAATCCTGCTTTTAGCAGGTTGAATGTGCTGTTGGCTGTGGTGTGCTTGACCTTAGGTAATAATCCCTCCAAATATGAAAGAGACGATGGGTTCAAGATTTGTGGTGGGGTTTCTTTGTCTCAGAAAAAAATACCATGGGTGTCCAGCTTCTTAACATGTGTGACTGATTTGCAAAGTACTGGTTATCGGCAGAACAGGATATGCTGCATCCTTGAATAGGCTATTTTTTGTCAATATTAAAACATTCCTCTTTCTATTTTGAGATCACACTAGGTTTTTAGTGTTGCTTAGTTAGGGTCAGGCTCTTTCTACCCTGAATTAACATTAAATGTTAATTCAAAGAATGAAAATAAATGGGAGTTCCACTAAGTCGAAAGCTACATTTTTGTTTCACTTTTAGAATAGTGATTGAGGATGGAAGATTAAACCTGCATCTTTTGTTTCCCCCCAGTCTTATGATATTTTCTCTTAAGAGATAAGTTTCTTTTAATTTTTTCTCACATATAGCTTGAAGCAAATGGGAGTGGGAGGGGTGCAAATTTAGCCATCTTTATTTATTCAGGATGCACTGGTATAGATGTATTTTGTCCCCATAAATCTTTCTTGTATACAGCTTCCCTCCCTATCCCTAAACCAATGGTAAGTAGTTTTCCTTGAGCATGTTTGTATTTTGGATTAGATTAGATTCTCTGTAGCAATAGTTTAAAAATCAGCTACATTACAACCTGGTTAATTAATAGGTTAGACCTTGTTAGTGCTGTCATTTAGTCCTTTGCTTCTGAGTCTTTACAGTCTCTAAAGGAAATTCAGTTTTGCTGTCTCTTTATTTTTAAATCTGTGCATCTTGGACTCTAAAAACTGCTTAAGAAAAGGAGAGAACAGTGACTTACAGTGGAATAATGACTTAAATGCTTTAATAAGGCAAAAGTTTATGAAATTGGAGAGGTGTAGAGGAGTGTGGGTGTTTTGTTTTTAATGAATCAGGCCTATATTAACCTATATCAATCCTCCCTTCCTCCTGTTTTTTTTTTTAAGTACAAGGTTCTTGACCTTTCTCACTGTGCCATGCGTTGGCAGTGTGCACTTGACATGTAGTTGGGGTATTGATATCAGGTTAGCAGAAGACAGGAGGTGGGATATAAAATTAACCACTGCTTTTGATTACTTTATGAAGTTGTATGTTAACACTATCCATGACTTTTTAGATCCTTAATTGTGATCATGTGTTCTGTTTGCTGTTAAATTCTATTGCCCCCTTCCATGATAAGTAGCTTGATCTCCTGGGTTATATGGGGGGTTGCTTATTGTAAACCAACAGCCTTTATCAGTGGGGAAGTAGGTGCCCTAATAATGTATAATAAGCAAAAAGCAGACACATGTCGTGAGCATAACTCTCTTTTTTGCTCCTGGTACTCACAGTCTTTTAATTACTTCTACCAGTTCTGCTGTGATTACCAGCTTTGCAAATAAGAGCTATTTAAAACACTCCCCATCCTTAGATCTCAGATACTGCGGTAAGATTATGGTATATCTCTCTGCTTCATGAACATTGAAAGATCTCTTTTTAGGTCCATCACAGCCAGTGAATTCCCCTAGATCCTACAAACATAGCCAACGGAGAAGAAGATCACAGCGTTTAGCCACTTGCTCCTTGCCTGATGATTCTGTAGAAAAAGTTTCTTCTCCCTCTTCAGTTACTGATGGAAAAGTGTTCTCCATCAGTGGTCAAATCCAACAGTCATCAAAATTGGAGGGTAATGTATCTTAATCTAATAAAGAACTGCCCAAGAGAAATAGAATCATAAAAATAAGACCTTTCATGGTTTTCATCTAATGGGATATTTTGACTTACCGTAGCTAAAGCTGAATGCTGTTCCTATGTTATGTAACGCTGCAATCCAAACTGTTGTTTGTTGGACCTATGTATCTTTTTTAATACTACATTTTTTCTTTTGTGTAGTACCTGATGTTGCTCATATGTCACTTGAGAAGCGTGGACCATGTCTCCCTCTTGATTTAAGCCGTAGTTCGGAAGTTACAGCACCATTATCCACAGAATCCACTTTCCGTAATGAATATCCCAGTAAAGACAAGGAAGATATTCAGATGATTACATATCTTTCTTCCAAAGCAGTAACTGATGGAAGAGTAGCTACAACAGCGTCAGGTAAAGAGATTCAGTATGCAACCAGTTAGGTGTATAGATGTAGGGTTAAAACATTCAAGCCTGCAACTCTTCCTGGGGTCTCTCCATCTGCATCTTCATCTTCCACTGGCTTTGAGCTGCACTAGCACTTTTTTAACTAACACACTTTAAGGAGGGTCTGAGTTTATGGAATATAAAGAGCAGTATTTATTTAGAAAAGGTTTGATTTTGTTAAAACTTGTAAAAATAACTTGTGAAGTTACTAACATGCTAACATAGTAAATCAAGATGTACTCATTTCTCTGTGGCTTCACCTTTAAAACTTCATAGCATTTTCAAACACTATCAACATTCCTCTACCTTTGCTTCTGTTTGCAGTGGAAATTTTGTTATTTGCTTGCTATGAAATGTTACTTGAAAATATTTATGAAAAATACCCTAAAAATATGTATGTAGTTTTGGCTCACCCTCACAGAGCCAGCATAGGGACGAGTACTGGAACTCTGTGCTGCCTCTCACTTCGTAACGGCTTCCTGGCTGCTGTGGTTTAAGTGAATTACATCGATAGAGGCAATAAAGAGATCTGGGGGGAGGGGGTTTGATAAAGTGGTTGGTAGGCCCTAAAAGTGGGTTGTTTTCATCCAGTATATGAATGTCCATATACTTTTTCCATAAGTAAGTCTTTTTTTATGTGGTGAGTATTGTACCATTTTTAATTGGCTTCCAAGAAAGAATTCTCTCACAAGCCCTTTTTGTTGTTGTTGTTGTGATTTTGCATTTAAATGAGAAGATAGCTCAATAAAGTAAGAGGAGGAAAAAATCCCATTATTGTACCTTGCTGAGGAAGGTTTTGGTTAATCTGATCAGTGGTAAGGAACGACAGCATTACCTTGAAATATGTAATTATGGCACTCAAGCTATAAGTTAGTCTTGTTCGGGGGTGGAATAACAGCTTTGCATTAAGCTGCAGTGCTCACTAGGGCAGTGAAATATGCTGTTTAGTATGTATAGCCCCTGCTTGGGTGTCTGCTCACACTGACAGTGTTAAGGTGATTGCTTCACTTCAAAAAAAAAATAGGACTTGGTAGCGAAATAGCTACTGAGTTGTAGCAAAGATATTTAACCTGGTGTAGGAAAAGCTGGGTAGGATTCTTGGATCGATACTGCATAGATTAAAATGGATGATTGTAATTATCCTTCTCTTTCTCTCTCAAGAAAAATCTATGAATCTCTCAAACTAATTTGTCAAAATAAGGGCAATGGGAATTTCTAATGAGATTCCAGTTAAGCTTTTAAGAAAAAATTACTTCATTTCTCAAGTGAAACCTTGTGACAGTCTTCATTTGCCTTTGATACATTGCATAGCTGTAGAATTGCACATTCCTGGGGAAATTACTGTGTCTTGTGCCACTTAGAGAAGTTTTTCTGGGAGATGTCTATTTGCCCACTCCTAGAACATGACTGTAAAAGAAACTACCAGCGTCCAACTGCCAGCTGCTTCGTGTTTATTAGAACTGATTTCAGTTACTAGGAATTTGATTTCTACCTTTTCTGATCTGTTTTCTGGATTATTTAGTGTGGAGTTGGTAATGCTGACAGGTATTTATTTTGATGCCTGCTCCCAACTTGGGGCTGGCTTGTAGTCTGAGGGAGCTAGTTGTAAACACAGCATCTATGAGTACATTTGTACTTGTTTATTTGTTGAGCTGGGTCTTGCTCTTGGCCACAGTTGAGTTTTTAATTACAGAAATAATATATTTCACTTATAGCTACCTTTATTTACAACTGTAACGTATTTGACGTGTTCATATACTGTTTCAGAGGAAACCACTCCCTAACAAAACTATCTGGTATTACTACTTAACCCTAGAATAGGAAGATGGAAGCACTTGCAATCTGTGCTGGCAAATACAGTTTATACTGCTTAGTGGAGCTTTTTGGGATCTACATAATTTTAAGAGCTCTCCCAGAACTGAATTGCCAACTACCTTCTGTCTTCTGGGTTTTTGCCATCTGGACAGATCTGTTTTGTTCCTAATTTTCACATATTACAGTTTTCCTCTATGCAATCTATATAACTCTGTTTTGAGCTTTCATACCGTCTTCTTGTCCAAATCTTAAGAGTTTCCAGAAGGATGCAACTCAGCATCCACTTGAGTGGTAGAAGTTTTGTGGGCTGGAAGACAAACATAAGCAGTTTGGTATTTTAAATTCAGAGATCTCATGGAATCAGCTAGGTTGGAAAAGACCTTTAAGATCATCAAGTGGAACTGTTACCCCAGGACTGCCTAGTCCACCACTAAACCATTCAGTTTTGTAGCTAGCTGCCTCTGTCAGTAGTGCCTCTAGGACTAACTGAAGTTCCTGTGGTTTTTGGGTTCATCTCAGTCCTTTAACTCTGGTGAAATTCATTTGTCTCATAGTCTTCTCTTAGGAAGAAAAACTAAAATGCAACTTTAAAGTCCAGGTTTGAAACCTCTGAAGTTATTTTACACTTTTGAGTAGCTTTTCTTGTGTTGTCTGCTTTAGAAGGCATCTTTCTGCTTTTGACATAGCACAAATTCTCAAGTCATGTTACTTAAGCACACATAATTACACCAAATCCTTGCATGCTTCAGGAGAATGAATAGAATCCACTCTATCACTACTTTTCTAATGAAACAATGTTTAAACAATGGCAAGCTAATATATAAAGGAGAAGTGCCCAGTGGATGCTTTCCTTTCTCATTCCTGCTGATGCTTGAAATTGCTGAGAAAAGTTAACTTGCATTAAGCAGGAATATTTGCCTGCCTAAGTGTAATTAATATATCGCATTATTTAGTCAAGGCACTGTGACTCTAGCTGTTATAATTTGAGAACTCTGTGTAAAATCCAGATTATTCTGCAACTGCTTTTTAAAAGTCTGAACAAACTATTTAAAGTGTCTTTATGACATTTCTGCTGTTTGGCTTTTATTGACAGTCTGGACAGGTCTGCTTTTAACAACACAATGGGTTTTGCTATGTGCACTTACATTAGACTTGATGACTTAATAATCATTGAAGCAGGTAACTGTAACTGTGTTCAGAAATCAGGGAGGTAACAGAGGTATATAGACTGGGACAGCCTGTGTATGCTCACTGGCCCTTCTGTTAAAAGAGCTGTAGTGTTTCAGACCCAGAAGTGCAGTTTGTGGATTTGGAAGTTTAGACTTCTCATGGAGGCTCTCAGCTGAGTCTGTTGAAAAAATAATTTTATGTTGTTGAAAATGATGTGTTTCAATGACTTCTTAATTCAAAAGATACTGGGTGTTTCCAGAGGGGAGGGATGATGTGCACTGAAGTACGAAAGCATAAATGGCAGCTCATTAACACATAGATCTCAAAATCATTGCTCAAAATGAACAACTTGTCATTTTATAAAGGCAACACTGACCAATTCCTTCAGTTCAGAGGCTACCTGGGAGTGCTATGCATATTGGTAGGCACTGGTACACTACAAGCTAGTTATTGAACAGTGATACTGCTTTGCCTACACTGCTGTATGGGCTTACTTGGAATCAACTGATACTGTCCACACATAGCTAAGAGTCCTTGCTTTCATTTGTCAAACTGTCCTGTCACTTAACTTTTCATAGCGTTTCAATCACAGTCAGTGGGAAATACACACAGAACGCTGCAGTTATCCAGCTCTAACTTCATGAAGTTCAGATCTTTCTGTAGTAGTAATTCTCTTTAAATTTATGATAATCTTTCTTGGTTTCTGTAACTGAAACACAAATGGTGTAAACGATTGTGTACTGAGCAAACATAATTTCAACAAGCAGTCTGGGTTTTACAGTTGAAGTAAAAGGGAATAGTTACATTTACTAATATAACTTTATTAGCTGTTCTTTCTTGTTCTTGCTCAGTTTGGATGATTTTACTGGTAGGGTAACATTAAGCTAACTGTACAGGAGAAATTTGCACTTACACTAAAAGGAAGGAACATATATTTTTACATAATTTCATGGATAAGTTCACTGCAGCAGGAACAAAAATGGCTGTTGAACAGAATTGTCAGAAAATGAGATCAGTTGCTCTTTAGTAAACTCTTGACACTGTTCTTGGTTATCCTGCTTTTAAGAGGTATCTAGAGTCTTGTGAACTAAAGCTCTTGTTACTTAGAGCTGTTTGTTTACTCCAGATACCCTTTGACAGTCATCTTTGCTCCCTGATTTGAATATCTGCCATTCTAATCTCCATCCTGAAGTTCCCAGCTGATTCTTTGGGTAGTTAGCTGAAGGCAGCGGAGAGCTTTCTATGTTCTTACCCTTGCTAACGATATTGTTTTCTGCAGGATCTGGTATTAACCTGTGTACGTATTTTAAGTTCATTCAGATATAAAGTTCATCCTACGCACTGGGAATTCAAACCACAAAATTAATCATGATAGAACCATAAATTGTGATGGTCAGGTTACAATTTCAGTTCAATTTTAATGCAGATTGTGATATGTCTGTTAATAGGAAAGTTGAAACATCAAAAGCCATGGAGCAGACTATCATGCAACAGAATAAGTCACTTCACATTGGTACAGTTTAATTTGCTGAACTGGAATAAGCAGTCCCATTGAAAACCCACCTGTGCTGCTGTACTTGTAGCACCATGTCCTGTGTTGTGCTTGCGCTTTAGGCTTGTGTTGCTTCACCATGCCAGACCAGGAGAGGTGGCAGCAGGCAAGTGTCATAAACCAGGCTGGAAAGTGCTGTGGTTTGCATTCAGTTTCAATCTGATATCAGTCTTCCAGTGATAAAATTGATATTAGAATATAATTAGACATAATTAGTAGTTTTATCAAGTCTAATCTCTAAGCATCTTTCTCTCTGCTGAGTGTTAATTGCAGAGCTCCCACGCTTCCCTGTGTGGGAGATGGCTGACTTGACTCCTCCAAAAGGAATAAAATTGCAATTAAAAGTAACAGTTAAAAATATGGTAATAATGCCATACAGGAAATCTTTTATAAACTTCCTGCTGTATTTGCTGCTTGCCTATAGCCTGTGATTGTCTGCTTTGTGTAATTTTGTGGTTACTTGTAAGGCACCGTGATTGAAAATCAGACTTTGCAAGTCTTAACACTTTATTTAGGATCTGACAATTTGAAATTCTCAATCTAGAATGATTTCTGATTTATAAAAGTAAAAGCAAAGAATAACACTGCAGTGTATGCAGGCAACAGTGACTTCTCTTTTCAGGTTACTATAGAAAGGCGGTCTGGGGAGCTCTGTCATTGAGGTGGATATTTGTGTGACTGTAGCAGATTTCTGCCCATCATAAATATTCCCTCAAACAGTTATTTAGTTCCTAGCTGATTACTTTGTCAGATGTGCTTGTATTGAAAACTGAGATACTGAAGTTTCCTGTGTTGTGGCTGTCAGAGCATGTTTGAATATCTGAGGTCAGGATTTCGTCTGAATAATGAAGTTTAAATACTTGCTTCATCTAATACTGAGACTATATTTCCCTTGAGATCATTTGGATTGAGTATTCTCACATCTTTTCATCAATATGGCATTGACCTAACCAATTTATGTGCATTTGGGCAATCCTTTTGTGCTCCTTTTAGAAACAAGACAAGACGTTGATAGCATGATGATGTGAAGAAATGTCACTTTTCTTTTGCTGAGGTGCTAAAATATACTCACTGCTCCACAGATGGCAAAGCAGTTCATTCCTGTAACAGAGACAAATGTTAATTAGGAAACCCAAAGAAAGGCATAATTTGGATAGTGTTTTGTGTCAGTGATAAGTATCCCATCAAGTTAAGTCCGCTTGAAATACAGGCAAAGGCAAGAGCCTGAGTAGGAAACCAGTCCTGAAAGGATTACAATTTTAGGTGGGGTGGTTGATTTGAGGTAGTGGAAAGGCTTCTGTAGCCTCAGCTGTGGTCATGCAGCTTACGTCTCATGTTAGAAGCCAGCACATGGAACTGAGCAGCTGCTTCTGGCTGCTGGCTGGGTTGTCTAGCATAGTGGTGTCTTGCATCTTGCAGCTGGGAATATCTGGCATTTAAAAGCGCTCTGTGGTGTGATAGGTGAGGTACCACTTTCCATTGCTCTGGCTGCTCCTGAATTCTCTCTCTGTGGCAGTTTGACTGTTTTCCTGAGACGGTAGACTAGGAGCTGGAATAAGTTTCCTATAGCTTGTATGTTGCATCATAGCAGAATTGGATTGGGCTGTCCAAGCCTGGAAGGCTGCTGTTGGAATCAGCTCTGAGATGTTCTTGCCTTTTCCCCAGAATCCTTTTCTGACTGATGAATTTACTAAATTACCTTAGGAGTGCTTGTTTAAATGCTTTTTTGTTGTTTTATTATTGAATATTTCTTTTAAAAGAGAAAAGAAGGGGAAGCTCAAAGAACCCATTCCAGATCAGGTTCATATTTTGTCTTTTCCAATATCTTGACTGCTAGTCGGTATTTGTCAGGACATTTCTTTTTTGGTTCAGTGCTTTAACCCACAAGGGGTTTTTTTACATGCAGGTACTTCTGTTGGGCTCTAAGGTTGAGATACACAAAAGGTGACTGATGCCTCCCCGTGTTTACAGCTGGCATTCAAAACCGTGAGCCCCTTATGAGTCTGCATAGCTGCTTTTTTGTACAGTGTGTCCTTGGCATGGGCCTGAAACGTGATGGTCAGTGGTCTCAATGGTCTGATGAACTTTACATTTAAATGAAACTTGAAGTGCTCAGAATATTGATGAACACAATAGAGTCTTGAATGGCCTCATTAATGTTGTTATTTTTAAATAACTCTTCTTCTAGTTTAATTATTAGGCAATTTCATTGTCCTACTTGGTTATGAATATTAGCAATGAAATTATAATTTGATTTTTGCCTTGCCATGTTATTTCCTAATTTGCATCTCATAAAGATTTAAAACGCCTAAATATTTCACTGAATAAGCTTTTCTAAATAGTGCAAGATATGAATTGTCAGTATATGATACTGGATTCTGACAGATCACCACAGCATTTTGCATATAATTCAAATGGATTAAATACATACATGAAAGACAGTGAATGATTTAAATAAATGAACGTTTCAGTAAGTGAAAGTGTAATCTTAAAGCACTAAAAATGTACCAAAGCTTAGTTTTCACTGTTCATTTCATGGAATGTTAACATAAAAGATATTGACAGTGTCAGCACCTTTAACACTTACTGTTGGGGTGGGCTTATGTTACAGTGAAATAAAAAGGAAACAAAAAGGCCTAAATGTAGCAGCAAAAGGACATTTTAAACAGTGCAAGTAGTTTAAAAGTGAGTGCAAATTCCAAACGAAAGACACCTTCTGTGGCATGTATTTTCTTGTATGTAAGACTAAGACCTAGGCATTCATGTGCAGTAATTGTATATTGCGTGTGATGATATTATTACCAATACTTGACATTGCAGTGATCTGACCCAGCCAGTGACCTGGCTGCAATCCTTATGGAATGCCTAGTAAATCTGTCTTCTTGTTTTCAGCACCCACGTCCCATGTACATGCCTTGCAGCTGGAAATGCCTTTAACCAATAGTCTAAAGTTACCCAAAGGGAATAGTAAAAAAAAGAGGTCTTCCACATCAGTGAGCTCTGAAGGGACAGAGATACAGTGCTCTGTGCCCATAAAGGAGAAAAGTTTTGAGAGTCTGAAGGAGCAAATATTAAAGAACGTGATTGAAAAGGACAAGCATTCAGAAGTTGGTAAACTACAATACTTTTTGTTTCCAGTGCTTTAGACAATAAGAGTAATTCTAAAGTGGCATGAAAAATATTGTTTGTGTGTTTCTTCTTATGTACCATTAGGGCTTTTTATGATCTAATGACTTATAGAAGAAAGTGGGTCATCAGCCAGACATTGCACTTATGTCATCTATTCTTCTTCAATTGGCAGGTGCTGTGAGAACAGAGAGAAAAGGGAAACTGGAAGAGAAAAGTTCTTCAACATATGGTATGTATGGAGCAATAATAATAGGAAAAATAGCAAAAATCTCGTAACACTTGATGTCTGTGATGAGCAAATGTAAAATCATCAAGAATTTCCTAGGCCCAGCTGCACTTCTGTTGTTTAGGTTTTAAAAACAGGTTTTGAGTATATGGTAAGTTTACAGTAGAAGGGAACATCAAAAGTGCCCATAACAAGGGTTTGGAAGGGCCTATGAGAGACCTGGGGAAAAAAAACCCAAGGCTTTTTAGTTACATAAATGATAACTGCCTTTATTTGCTTGTACTGATCAGTTGGGATGGGAGGTGGAAGAGGAGAAAACAATTCAATGTTAGTAGCAAAACATTTGGCAGTTCTTGAAAGACAATATAAATTAAGAAGGCCGTAGTTTTATCCTGTGTTTGAAAAAATAGGAAAAATTATTAGTGATGGGCAAGATCTCATAAGTGATTTTTTTCCTTTGTTTTTTCCACAAGGCGACAGTTCGGATTCTGTATTTCCTTAGAAGATAAACTGCCTGAAATTTGTGTGCAGGAAATCCTTAAATACTGATGTTAAGGATTTATTTTCTGTAACAAGTCCATTTCTTCATTATTTATCTCGCTGCTGATTACTTAGCAAATGATGATGGAGCGAAAATGTTGTGGGATGTTTGTCTGGGGAAAGTTAACAGGATAAATAGCATGTTTCTGAGACAAATTACTTGTCCTCATGCGTATACCAACACTGGGTAGAAGTGAACCATGGTGTAGAAAATGTATCATGAATTTTAGTCAGAATCAGTTTTCAATGAGCATGTTGCTAGGCAGTAAAAAGTGCTGACAGCATCAGCAGATTTGTGATACTGAAATTTTCCTGTAGAAATGGATCAAGCCTAATATGTGTTTTTCAGATGATGTTATCTTTTCAGTTTGGGATTTTGTTCTTTTGAAAGCTTTCTCTCTTGCCCAAGCCTTTTTGTTATAAGCTGTAAGTAAAACACATGTTATAAGCCACTTAATTATCACTTACTTTGTGTGCTTTTCTATGTCTTCTTCTGCTATGATACTTCATATTGGATGTACTTAATGCTGTTTCTTGAGAGAGATTCCTTTGACCCATTCTACCAGCAATTAAAGAGACATGCCCAGGATATTAAGTAAATTAACTGAATTAGACTAAGCAGCTGGAATACTTGATTCTAGATGTCATGTTTAGGTTAAACCAAATGAAGCAAGTAATGTGGAATGCTACTGCTGGGTTAAAACATTATGTTTCTATTTCAGGTAAAAAGAAAGAAAAGGAAAAGGAGAAAAAAGAGAAAAAGGAAAAAGATCATAAATCAAAGCAGAAAAAGAAGAAGAAAAAAAAGAAGAAATCTAAACAGCATGGTGAGTTCAATTTACTTTTTCTTTTCCTAAATAAGCAAAGCCACTGGATGTAGTTCTGACATTAGGTATTAAAGTTTTTCTGAAGACTGTGAATGTCATATTTTAGAAATTCCAATAATAAGTTTTGACTTTAAGTGTTGGAAGGACACTGATGTCTGTCAACTCTTTTTTGTGCTTACAGCCTGTCTTTATGTGATAGATGTAGATATTTCGTAGATGGTTTTTCTTCCTTCAAAAGATGTGCTTGCTCTTGTCTTCTCTTTAAATTCTCCATTTGAACCTCTGTATATGCACCTTGCCTATTTTGGACATTAAAATTGTTCTAGTATCTGTGTTGCTGAATTTTAGTGGTTTACTGTATAAAATTCACCCCCTTCTTAGCAGCTAATCCTTAACTGTTGAGGTTGGCGTCTCTGCAACAACCTTGTCTGTGGTCTTGATAAATGGTGATTCCGTTTGTCTTCATCTCACTTTCCTTATTTTGACTCTGACCATGTCACTCATCTATTTCTTTTGTCTGTTATTTCCATTGCCCAGAGGGACAAAAATAATTTGGTTTTTAGATATAGGCTCTAGGTAGCTTGTAGTTTTTTAACAAACCAAAACCCCTTTGAAACAACTGTCTATTTTTCTCCTTGTTTTGAAAGTGCTCCTGTAAATATGGTTTCAAGTTTTAGCTCCATCCCTTCCATAACTCTCCTTGGCATGATTTCCATAGAAAAATTGGACAATGTTTGGGTGTTCTGTCTTTTGTGATAAAAAGGTACCTGTCCTCCTGACCAGCACAGTTTTAATGTTTCTTTGTATTTCTTCCCCGTTTCCGTATCATCTGGTTCTTTCAATCTCCCATAAGATCACATTACAGGTTCCTTGGTTTACATTTTTTAGCATCCAGTGCAGTCTTAGTTGCAACATTATGGCAATAAAAATAACAGCATGGCCAAATGCAGACTCATTCTGTCTTTTTGTCTTGAGAAGGTGAAACTTTAAATCCTATCATACAAAGAGTTTCCTAGAAATGTTTCCTCAAGAGCATGTAGAAAAACCCTGTGAATTAAAAGGAGCTTCTGATCACAGACTTTCAAAGATGCCTTGTGGATCTCTAGACTGGTTATGCATTTTTCTGTCCAAAATTTGTGCTATAACGTGAAAAATGTTCCCAAATTGTGTAGTGCTTGAATATGAGTCCAGTAACTTTGAGGGTGGTGAAACACTGGCACAGGTTGCCCAGAGAGGTGGTGGATGTGCCATCCATGGAGACATTTAAGGTAGGTAGGATGGGGCTCTGAGCACTTGCACTGGGCAGGCATCTTAAGTATTTTCAAGATACTGGTAAATGCTAAGTATACAAGAGCCAAAGATAAAACAAAGACCCCAAGACTTGAAGCAGTCCTGTCTGCTTCATCTGTGATTATTAAAACACAGAAGAGTGAGTTAATACTCTCCACAGGTTCCATGTTTAGAAAGATGTTCAAAAGTAATATGCCAACACCGTGTGTACAGCAATATCCCAGGCAGCACTCTCAGTGCAGTTTGGTAAGAGTGAGAAAAGTGTTTTACAGGTCCTCTGTTCTTTGTATTCATGTAGAATCATAGAATAGTTAGGGTTGGAAAGGACCTTAAGATCATCCAGTTCCAAACCCCCTACCATAGCCAGGGACACCTCACACTAAACCATGCCACCCAAGGCTTCGTCCAACCTGGCCTAGGACACTGCCAGGGATGGAGCATTCACAACCTCCCTGGCCAACCCATTCCAGTGCCTCACCACCCTCACAGGAAAGAATTTCTTCCTTAGATCCAGTCTAAACTTTCCCCTTTTAAGTTTGAACTCGTTCCCCCTTGTCCTGTCACTACAGTCCCTAATGAAGAGTCCCTCCCCATCATCCCTATAGGCCCCCTTCAGATACTAGAAGGCTGCTATGAGGTCTCCATGCAGCCTTCTCTTCTCCAGGCTAACACATGTGAAAGTGTTTAAAAAAGAACTTGCATAAAAATAAGCAAAGTAATGATGAAACATTTGAAAAAATATCTTTTTAGTGGTAGTTGTTTTAATAGGTAACAAGCTGCAGATTTGAAGTAAGGTCACAAATATGAAAGTATATTTTGTAGCAGGGAAACTTTGACACAGTGTTTCTCTGAGCGTTCTGTTTCACGTATTTCCAAAGAAAGAAGTAAATGGGGAAGTTACGTTATCTTTGGTGTTGAATCTTGGAATTCGGGTGAATTGTTAGAAAAGGCTGTTGTAGTGCACAATTTGGAAAGTTTGGGAGGAACTGGTTGGACTGATGGCTTCATCTGAGCATGTGATACTTGGCCATTCCACAAAGTGCTTAAGATCATAGAATCATAGAATAGTTAGGGTTGGAAAGGACCTTACGATCATCCAGTTCCAGCACCCCAGCCATAAGCAGGGACACCTCACACTAAACCATGACACCCAAGGCTTCCTCCAACTTGGCCTTGAACACTGCCAGGCATGGAGCACTCACAACCTCCCTGGGCAACCCATTCCAGCATCTCACCACCCTAACAGGAAAGAATTTCTTCCTTATATCCAATCTAAACCTCTTCTGTTTAAGTTTGAACCCGTTACCCCTTGTCCTGTCACTACAGTCCCTAATGAAGAGTCCCTCCCCATCATCCCTATAGGCTCCCTTCAGATACTGGAAGGCTGCTATGAGGTCTCCACGCAGCCTTCTCTTCTCCAGGCTAACACATGTGAAAGTGTTTAAAAAAGAACTTGCATAAAATAAGCAAAGTAATGATGAAACANGTCCCTAATGAAGAGTCCCTCCCCATCATCCCTATAGGCCCCCTTCAGATACTAGAAGGCTGTTATGAGGTCTCCATGCAGCCTTCTCTTCTCCAGGATAAAAAATGTGAAAGTGTTTAAAAAAGAACTTGAATAAAAATAAGCAAAGTAATGATGAAACATTTGAAAAAATATCTTTTTAGTGGTAGTTGTTTTAATAGGTAACAAGCTGCAGATTTGAAGTAAGGTCACAAATATGAAAGTATATTTTGTAGCAGGGAATCTTTGACACAGTGTTTCTCTGAGCATTCTGTTTCACGTATTTCCAAAGAAAGAAGTAAATGGGGAAGTTACGTTATCTTTGGTGTTGAATCTTGGAATTCGGGTGAATTGTTAGAAAAGGCTGTTGTAGTGCACAATTTGGAAAGTTTGGGAGGAACTGGTTGGACTGATGGCTTCATCTGAGCATGTGATACTTGGCCATTCCACAAAGTGCTTAAGATCATAGAATCATAGAATAGTTAGGGTTGGAAAGGACCTTACGATCATCCAGTTCCAGCACCCCAGCCATAAGCAGGGACACCTCACACTAAACCATGACACCCAAGGCTTCCTCCAACTTGGCCTTGAACACTGCCAGGCATGGAGCACTCACAACCTCCCTGGGCAACCCATTCCAGCATGTCACCACCCTAACAGGAAAGTATTTCTTCCTTATATCCAATCTAAACCTCTTCTGTTTAAGTTTGAACCCGTTACCCCTTGTCCTGTCACTACAGTCCCTAATGAAGAGTCCCCCCCCCCAGCATCTCTATAGGCCCCCCTCACATACTGGAAGGCTGCTATGAGGTCTCCACGCAGCCTTCTCTTCCCCAGGCTGAACAGCC
>NDXB01015431.1:33761-44409 GCA_002631895.1 Agapornis roseicollis | reverse complement strand
GGAGGGCAAGCCAGGGGGGTTGAGTGAGTGAACGAGCTGCGTGGGTTTAAACCACGACAGATACTATACATACTTCTGGCGTTTACTAAAATAATACATCTCTTGAATTTTACTGATCCAACCCGACTTAGCTTTCCAGCCTGGTGTTCAAATAAAATAGTTGCAAACAATAAAGTTCCCTGATGCCAATTTAATTATCCCATTTCTAATTCTGTGCTCAAATGAGACACTCTGTAACAATAAAATGTCTCAAAATTTATATAAAACACAGTTAAGGTCAATCTACAAGGCTGACAAAAGTAAATAAAAAACAAGTTTGTATTTTAAATCTTGTCATGATAGCAAAATATTCGGAGCACACTGACATAGACATCAACACTGACCAAAAATACACTAAAAGGCACATCAAGCTGACTTCTTCTATGGCTACTTCCTATAAGTATATACCACATGATATGTGCAGTTGAGGGCCAAAATAGATTCTGAATATCATAAATACACATAATTCTATCTTGTGCAGATTTATTGGGGAAGAATATAGGTGAGCAAGTGAACAGCAGCCCTTCGCTAAACCATCCCTCTAGCAACACAACACTGCTTCTCTCCCCCTTCTTCATCTTCATCACAACACAGCTAAACTCTGCAATTTAAATGAAAATAAGGCAGAACATTACCATTACCCTTTCACAGCAAAATATTATGCTCCAGGTTTAGGCACACTATTGGGCTCTGAATTGCTAAAAGAGAGAGCACAAGACAACACTTAACTCCATATCTTTAACATGAACCAGATAGGGGTATAATTCCCCTTTATGCTAAGCATCTACTGAAGCTTTACCTTACCTCCCCAAACTATAACACCACCACTACACTTCTGGTGACATTTCTTCCACCAGATAGGCAAATAAGTTACAGTCTTACTTTTAAGTGGAAATTCACTTTAACCTGTTAATTAAAAAACACAAATGTCAATAAAATCAACTTATATTTGTAGTTTAGTTTTTTTGAAAGAACTTTTTTTAGCTTAAATCATATGAAGGATTTAGAACAAAAGGACTTCATGTAAGAAAATCAGAGCAACACAATGTCAAGTTCATACCATATGCATGCCTGTGCAGTCCAAAAGGGCACTAACACCCCAACATCTACATTGCTGAGATTATGATTTCTATAATACTCTTCCAGTAAACATACTCAGCATCACTTCTGTCTGTTCTTAGGTAGAAAAATCATTTAACTACAAGTCACAGAGCCTTATGAAATCAGACTGTGCATAAGGCTTAGTTTCAGGTAAAGGCACTTGAACTCAGATATCAGCATGTTCACTGTGTCTTTATGGTTTCACTGTAGCCCTGAAGCCTAGAGACCATCTAAATATGACACACCAGTCGGGGTGGCATCCAGTTGCCCCTGTGTAGGTACCTAGCACCATTTTAGTTGTCTGAGATTAGGTCCCGGGCCTCCAGATGGAGGCCCAAAAAGACTCCCTGAATCCCCTCATACCTGGGATATGCATGAAGATTTTGTAGGGAATGCCAAACAGCACCAGACAGCTGTGTTGATGCAACTAATCCCCTCTTCAGTGCCTATTTTAGGATAAGCCCATTTGCTTTGCAGGTAGGTCTGCTCTCTCTAATGGGAGCTTGAGAAACTTGGCTTTCAAGTATACACCTACTGTGACATCTCTGGTGTTCTCTGGTATGAGTCCCTTTGGGTCATCATGGAGAGAGGTCCTGATGTATCTCTGAGAAGCAGAGCAGCACAAACAAAACCCAGAACATTTCTGTGCAGAGTTCCAGATGAACTACCTAAAAACCAGAATAATGTTTTTTCTTGAAGTTCAAAATGCATTTTTCTTGGTCTCATTCTGTGAACAGGTTATAATAGCACAACAGTTTAGAAATTCATAGCTAGGCACTTCTTTCTGCACCTGAACTAATTCTTTACTGAAATACAGCTTAGAGTTTTCTTCTCAAGAGACTCAGAGAAGTAATCTACAGAATTAAAGCTCAATTTCCAATGCAACATGCTAAAGAATAACAGTTCCTGGTCAGCTTTTCAATACCTGGAATCTATATCACTAGGAGTATTTTCCATGTAGAGCATAACACATATAGTCTTTACAGAACTAGTGTTGAGCAAAATTACCAGAATGCACATGCCCTGGAGTTTGGTTGTAGGCTTCCCACCTTTCCCAACTCTGGGGCAATTTATATGTGGTATTGTGATACTTTCATATAATGCAACAGATAACATGTGTGTGTAAATCTTATATATCCCTGTGCAGTCTTTATAGGGAAGTTACTGCTTTTGTAGATGCCATGGTAGATGCCATAGCATCACAGCTCAAGCATGGAAACTCAGGAATGTTTAATTCAAAGTCAGCAGTTCCCAAGCCTTCTATCTCAGCAGCTATTTGGAGCCTTCTGGGTTATTTTAAGATGAGTGTTTTGGCAAAACCTGTCAAAGCTCAGTACACAAGCAAGAGCTTTATGGGTAATCTCATTCAGACAACAGTATATATAGATTATACTGTATATCTGATAGCATCCTACTGAGGCTGCATAGACCTAAGTCACTGTTGGAGAGCACAGCGTGTGCAGATTGCTAACCGCTTCAAGTGAGCAGGATCAACATTTAAATAAATGGGTGGAACAGCCAAATTTTCATCCTTCAAAATGAATTTTTCATCCACCTGAATAAACCTTAGGCTTTAGTCAGAATTATTGTAAGTGTATAAATATACACATACAGATGCCGAAGAGCTGGCAGCCAGGGAACATAAACAATTTACTGGAAGGGCATGATGCATACTTGACAGCTTTACTAATTTAAAATATATTTAAGGAATTAGCCATTACTCCCACATGACCTTGAGTCAGATAGAAATACTGCAGTGCTGAGGAAGACTCTAGTTGGGTCAGAATTATTCTTTCTTCAAGAACTGAGAAAGGTTGTGAAATTCCCTGTTAATAGTAATCAAAACCATATAGATATGTGTTGTGAACAGCATTCAAACTGCTGACTTGAATACATTCACAAGCTACAAACAAAAGAACCATCCACAGGTCTAAGTAAAACGAGCATCTACAAGCTTCATTAACACCAAGTAGCANAATCAAAACCATATAGATATGTGTTGTGAACAGCATTCAAACTGCTGACTTGAATACATTCACAAGCTACAAACAAAAGAACCATCCACAGGTCTAAGTAAAACGAGCATCTACAAGCTTCATTAACACCAAGTAGCAAAAGTGCTTGGGTTTGATTATTTTTCAATTTTTTTTTTTTTTTTTTACTGTCTACTCACTTTTGTGGGTCTGATTTCTGTGCTTTGTTTTTTGATGGCCAAATGCTGCAAGAGGAAAGCTGCATTCCCACCTTCTGTCAGGACCACAGTCCTGTGATTTGACAGGAGAGATCTTAAACATTGTTGTGGTTGTTGTTTTCTCTTAAAAATAAAAAAAAAAAAATGAAAGTTAGTGGTGCAGCCTTAAAAAGCAGCAGAGAACTGCTGAGGAGTGCTTGGAGGTCTTTTAGGACATGCTTTGCACGCAGATCCTGAAGGGGAGAGCTGAGACATGTCTGTTGGAGGTAGCAAGCTAGGCAAAGAGAAGAGAAAATACTTTTAGAGCTGTCTAGTGACAGAGACAGGATGATTAGTCTTCCAGGGGCCTTGTTGCCTTGGTTCTCATTCGAACATTGAAAGATTAGCACTTCTTTGCTGACTGCTCAGTTCAAGCCATCACACCATGAATAGCAGTTTGCTTTTTGTGGCTAAATGAAGCTTCTTAACCTAACCAGCAGTAAAACAAAACATGTGAGCAAATAAAATGCTGCTTGGACTGCAGTCTCTGGGATCTAGGAAGGATCTGTCCAGTTTTCCAGCCAGTGCCAATCTCATTTTCACACAGAAGTACTGGGACTTTGTAAAGAAATTTATTGTTTGAATTGCTCCAGAGTAATACATTTAAGAAGAGGAAATGCAGGAACAGTTAACTGAGAAGATTCTGATTTTCAGACTGATTGTCCCTGGGAGAGCACAAGTCTGAAAAATAAAAAATATCAGTGAGCAAATGCTTTTTTTTAACGTCAACAGGCACACAAACCCCAAGTAATACTGCCTCTACTGGTTTTCAAAGGACGGAACAAACAAAGCAATATTGCAGCACTTCCCTGAAGTTTTGGCATCCAGAATCACAATCTAATGAAAAGATGCTAAAAGAAACAATGAACACAGCCACTGTTGTTTGCAATGCATACACACCCTGATATCAATTTGAGCGAGGATGAAATCTATTCACTGAAAATACAGGAACTGCATATCTGGGGACATGGGAGAGCATCCAGTGCTCTCTTTACCTCTTGGCTGCAAATCATATTTCCCAAAGTACTTGCAAGCCCTATTGGTACCACACATTGGAGAGCCTGGAGCCACTGAGCTGTGCAGTCGAAACAGACAAGCTATGCCAGGACAGTACATTAGACAGTATTGTAGCTGAATATCCATTTGTCATGTCCTCATTTGTAAGTGTTTCTCCTCCTTAACGCTGCTGTATTAAGAACATTTATGTGGGTCAGTCTATGGGCATTAGAGTAAGTTTAGGGTTAGACTCCACCAAAGTCAGTCCTTCAGTCTCTGAAGTACCCTCAGAGGCACAAGCCACAGTGAGCTGCACTCTTCCACCTCCCCTGCCCCCAGCATGAATTTACAGGTCTGGCAATTTGCCCCTGCAGGTGTTTGACATACCAGCAGATGCAAAGAGCTCTTGGTATTTAGTTTTGAAGAGCATTACTTTTATTTATGAATTTAAAACTGTCCATCCAGCCTAGGTTATCTTTTCCTTGAAGCAGATACCAGTTTGTTGGATAAACTACCTGACCTCTTGTCACATATCGTGTCTCACTTAACAACTTCTTATCACGTTATGACATTGCAGCCACCATTCATACTCATTTTTTACTAGGTATGATCCACCTACAGTGAGGTGGGGAATCTACAACTCAAGACAAAGTTTTGATCTAGCTCAGGTACAAAAAGGTTCTGGAGAGCTAAATATTCCATACTTTACCATTTTAAAATATCCTCTGCCTCCTAGTGATCTTTGTAGCTTTAAGATGTTTATATTGGCATGACACTAAAGCAAAGCTATTGAAAAGGCAGCTTCTCCATTCATCTGCTACTGATAAACTGCATATGCTACCACAACTGATCTTGTTAAGCTAAGAAGACTTATTCTACTGAACAGCAGAGTGATGAGAGTTATTTAATTCACTTTCCAGCTAGGAAAGCAATTGGCACCCAAGGTGCTTAATGACAGTCTCAATCTGCCATCTTGTCCTTTGCACATTACAGACACCCAAACTGGAGACTGCAACTCTCCTGACTGGGAGCAACCCCAAAGAGTGGTAAGACTTGGGAATCCAGAAAACTCTGCAGATTTGCTTGTAATTTCAGACTCAAGTTAACCTTATCCTCTGCACTGAGTTTCTCCTCCTCACATCTATTCTTCAAGCCACCTGAAGAAAACCCCCACATCCACACAGGGGATAACACCATACCGGTTATGCTTTCTCCAAAAGCAATTCAGCTCATGCCCAACAAACACCTCCCTGAACCAAGCCATCAGTCAGTATACGGGACAAATAAGGGGATTTTCCTCAAAACTGCACCACCACCCTGAAACAAAACATTTGGTTAGACACAGCCACGGACAACCAGCTTTAGACAGTACTCAAACTGAGAATCTCTGTCTACATAAAAAAGCAGAAATTTCTGTTCTGCTGTATTCCTGACAATTTTGCTTTCCTCCCACATCTCATAATTTAAAAAGGAATATTAAAAATATCATATAATATCGGCCCCTCAACATTTCCAATCCTTGAAGTTGGAAAATCAAAGCTAGAAAATGAGAAGATGGACAGAGCAACATTTTAACCATGTTAGGGGAAAAAAAAAACAAAGCTTCAAAGACAAAATCTCTTGTCACACAAGAGTCACATCTGCTTCCCAGCCTGTCACCCTAACAGCTACCCTTAGTCACAACATACATAACAGGCTTGCTAGTAGCTGGGTAGAAAGCCTAAGTGAAAAAATCAAAATCACCTTGGGAAAGAGGTATTGTTAATTTTCTCTTAGCCACATCTTTTCAGCCATTTTCAGACCTTCATAGCAAAGCACCATAGCCAAAAAAACATTTTTATATTTAGATTTTTCTATGTTGTTTATTTATATTATAGTTAATTTTATATTCCTCTCTGACTATACAACTACCTACTTCAGTCTATAACAAATACTCAGTCTGTAGGAGTTTTACCTGGCTTCCACCTACCACTCCTTATACTCCTGAAAGAGAAATTGTTTGCCATGAAATTTGGTAGAATGACATGTGCATGGCCCAGCTGTTCCTTTGTATGTGTAAGTGCATTAATTACTCATCAAGCTTGAACTATAGTACAGGTCTTGTAGATAAATTCCTGCTGTAAAGAAGCCATGCCACTTCAGTAATTAATTAATAATCCTTTACTACGTTCTAAGTAGGAACCTGTGTATAAGTATCCAGGTGAGTGTAATCACCTTGGCATATCGAAGACTCTGTGCATATGTAGTGAGGTCTACATCTGGATCTACACCCCTTTAGAGGGGTTGAGGGGGTAATTAGGGGCAAAAAAATGCCTCATGGTATCATAGAATCATAGAATAGTTAGGGCTGGAAAAGACCTTAATAACATCTAAGTTCCAACCCCCCTGCCATGGGCAAGGACACCTCACACTAAACCATGCCACCCAAGGCTCTGTTCAACTTGGCCTTGAACACCCCACAGATAGAGCATTCAGAACTTCCTTGGGCAACCCATTCCAATGCCTCACCACCCCCACAGTAAAGAACTTCCTCCTTATATCCAACCTAAACTTCCCCTGTGTCCTGGGTTCAGCAGTTGCAGTCAGTTTTTCTTCTCTTTAGTAGCTGGTGTTTTGACTTAACCTGGGAACAAGGCTGATAAGGCCGATGTTTGCCCTGACCAAGGACTTTGTGAGCCTCGTGCTCTGTCGGGGAGGAGGGGAAGCCAGGAGGAAGGAGGGACAGGACTGTACTGACAGGACCAAACTGACCAAAGAGGTATTCCATACCATAGCACGTCATGCCCAGGATGTAACTGGGGGTGATCCGGAAGGCCTAGCTCTCTCAGGGTGGTTGGAGGAGTTGGTCGGTCAGCACTCAGTTGGTGGGATGTTGTGAGTTATCTGTTGTGGTTGATGGGATGCTGTATTCTTTTCCTTTATCGTTATTATTATTGGTGGTAGCAGCAGTGATTTGTGTTATACCTTAGTTACTAAACTGTTCTTATCTCAACCTGTGGGAGTTGCATTCTTTTGATTCTCCCCCCATCTCTCTGGAAGCAGGGGAGGGTAAGAAAGGGGGGTTGAGTGAGTGAATGAGATGCGTGGTTGGTTGGGTTTAAACCACGACACCCTGTTTAAGTTTTAGCCCATTACCCCTTATCCTATCAGTCTTAATGAAGAGTCCCTCCCCAGCATATGAGGTCTCCATGCAGCCTTCTCTTCTCCAGGCTGAACAACCCCAACTTTCCCAGCCTGTCTTCATACGGGAGGTGCTCCAGTCCCCTGATCATCCTTGTGGTCCTCCTCTGGACTTGTTCCAACAGCTCCATTTTTATGTTGAGGACACCAGAACTGCACACAAGACTCCAGGTGAGGTCTCACGAGAGCAGAGTAGAGGGGCAGGATCATCTCCTTCGACCTGCTGGTCACGCTCCTTTTGATGGAGCCCAGGATACAGTTGGCTTTCTGGGGTGTGAGCACTCACAGGTATTCAGCCATCTCTTTTGTTTGAGTACTGGCACACAGTGCATTTGACTAGAGCATTGCAATCATTGCCAGCTGAGTGTCAGACAAGTTCTTATTCCCTGTCTGGCATGTGTCAGGGGTCTCCCCTCTAAACTCCTCCATTAAGAGGCTCCTGAAAGAGTGCACAGACCTGTTCTGGCAAGCAGATGAAAATCAAACCTAAATGACAATAATTCTCATTTCACAGGAATATTTCAAACTCATCCTTTTGGTTATTTACAGCAGAAGCCACATTTAAGAATAACACATGGCACCCATTTAAGACTGGCTCTTTTTTAATTATTTTTTATTTTTGACACCTAAATATTAGCAATCTTAATTTTAGACATAATCAAACAAGTTTAGTATTTTCCAGCACCTTCCCAAATACAGCCTAAAGCCACGTATATTTCTGTGTATTTATATGAACACATGGTATAACTATCATTAGAATAGATTGAGATGTCTCCAGTTAAAGAGAAAATATGCTATAATATAATGCAATACAGAAACTTAAATAAAGTCTCCTCAGAGAGACATAAGGCACTGATCAGCTATGAAGACTGCATTTAGTCCCTGTCAAAGATAATGAGATAGCAGACACACACAAAGATCAACAGATGTCTGAAACACTGGCTCAGGTTTTCCACCTTCTAATAAAAGATACGTGTTCACTTGATTTTTCTTAGGAAGATATGCTTGCTGGTGAAGTTAATTGGCAGCACACAGAGTTTGTTTTCTCTATTGACACAGTAACAGATACTAATGGACTCAATGCCCAGGCGTGCTGAGGATTAAAATCAGCCCTTAGTAGCTTTAATCAGCAGCAACTTTCAAAATTTCCTGGTTGCTACGCCATGTAATTTTCTAAGAATTTAAGCAAATGTCAAAAGTGAAATATGTCCTTCCTTGCAATTCTTTATCTTTGTATACAATTGGTATGATTAAGTGTGATTGCTTGTACAACATACAAGACAGGCAACTGTTAGATTTACAGAAATTACAGTTTGAGCTGACAAATCAGAAATGAAAGTTTTCCTCCCTCTTCTCCCCCAGATTCAGCTGGGCACAAAGAGTTTCAGCTCTGCTTGGTGCAGGCACCAAATTTATAGCTTCGTGCTCCTAAGGGAACCTCCCTCAGCCTAAGGTCTTCTCAATAACATATGTTAGACCAACTTCCCACTTATATGCTCCAACAGACAAAAATTATTTAGGCTCAGTAGTATCCTAGGATCACCTTTTTCAGCTCAACCCTATGGACAAAGCTTCATATCTTAGGAAATCATGACAGCAACTGACAGCGTTGATCTCATTGGTCCGAGTCTGACGGGTGGGCCCACGGATACTGCCCTCCAGGTGGATCTTGCTCAGCTCCGCCATTACACGCAACCCAGCAGCTGTTATTATTTTGGCTTGCTACCAGCCCTGTATGCTTGAACTTCGGCAGCAGCACTGAAGTAAAAAACTGGGCAAAGGGTAAACTATGAACTTGTCTCCCTTCTTCATGATTCTAGGTTCCACAACAGGATGAGTTTGGGCAGTTTAGCTTTCTTATTCACAGTGTTAAATCTATCTACATTTCTCAATGGTAAGTTAAACATTAAAATAACTTTTGCATGAAAATTGCTCCTCTAAGGCAGGCAGAAGGGAAGGGTTTGCTTCCTATTTATACATGCACATAGCAGAGAGATGAAAAAAAAAAAAAAATACATTTTGATAATCTACCTAAATAAACTGAAAAGCTCTTCTAAAAACAAACTCCCTGACACAACGGAGCTGCCAAGCTAAACTGGGAGCCCTGTGGCCTTCCCTTACTCTTCAACCATAAAATGAGTCCCTCAGACCCTGCCACAAGCCAGCTTCAATAATTAACCTGACTCAGAAATAAAGGATGCTCAGGTTGAGGTGAAAATGAATGACCAGGATATGCAATTTCTCCTATATTTTCAATTTTTCTTTAGGAAGTGTCATTAAGATTATTTCATTATTTCAGAGTAAAGAGGTTTTGTTTTGGCTCTTCCCAAACACTTTAGCATCATATAGCAAACCTTTTAATCTAACTACCCAAACAGAACATCCTATTTTGTTTCCTGATTACAATTATCTTATGCTTCTAATGCAAGTAATACCGCTTAAGAGTGTCACTAAAAATGTTCTCCATATGAATGGCATGCCACAGATAATTCTTGCTAAATGAAATCTGTGCAATGGAAATTCACAAACTAGACTTCCTAGGTTTTATTTCTTTCACATTAATGAGACTTCACAGTATGAGGTAGCACAAGGCTTTGTAGAATGGTCACAAAATATCTTAGAATTAGCAGAAGGACAGCCAATGAGAACCAAATCAGTACTGTGGGAAGCAGGACTTTGGCACACTTCCCCTCTCTGATCTATCCACCTTTCAAAACAGGCAAGCAAGCAGCAACAGCACCAACTATAGGTTTGGTTATGGCTGATAACCTGCTTTCAAACCAAGAAGATGCAACAAAATACTATCTTAGCTCAGAATTTCAGATACAGTGTTGCTTTTCACACCAGAAGGAAGAAAGGGTCAGAATGTTAGAGTAAGGTTTAAGCAGAAGAAAATGGCAGAAGGAAATAAAATACTGTTTAAGAAGTGCCTACCAGACTTAATGGCTTAAGGAAGAGCAGTGTTCAGGTGTCTCTTTATTTCTGAACTCCTGTGCAATTGACCAAACTATGAATGTGGCAGTCATGTAGAAACCAACGCTTCACAAATTACACATAGTAATGCTGTTGCTGTTTTTCAGGTAATACGGGGGGGGGGGGGGG
>NDXB01015431.1:23489-33639 GCA_002631895.1 Agapornis roseicollis | reverse complement strand
GGGGGTGGGGGGGGGGTGGGGTGGGGGGGGGGGGGGGGGGGGGGGGGTGGAAAGGGGGGAAATCCAATTTGCACAGATGGTAAATCCACAGCTTAAATTAAAAGGTGGTCCTTTATTACCCAAGGTTTAAATTGAGGCATTAAATGTGTGAATTTAATAAGCTCCCTCACAATTTTACTGCCACACCACTTCTACTAGGGAAGAGCAGGGTTGGCAAGGGGGGAAAGGAGGATGGAGTCTGAAAGCTAATACAAAACATATTTCTTTTTCTTTCCTGAGTGCAGAAGATAATATTCCTGCTGTAGGCCATTTAGCAGCCAAACTACTGACTGCATTATTGCTACCTGAAAGGACACAGGACACAATTCCTACAAATGCAAATGTCTGTACGAACTGACTTAGACAATATGAAACTACACAACATAAGGATATCACAAACACATACAGCATTCAAAATCCTTTTTTGTTGTTGTCGTTGTTTGTGAAACATTGTTTCCTAGCTATACTCCTATGAGAAAATTGCCATAGTGAACACATACACAAAAAATTCAGCTACAGTAAAGCTGAGACTTTTTAGGCTTGAAAAAAGGAATGCTTCTGTTACACCTTGTTGCAGAAGCAGCTAAAATCACTCATTACCTTTTCAGGGCTATCTCATTTGGCCCAGCTTTCTAGTAATATTTTTCAGGCATTATCTTTAGGGAGTCAGTTGTTTCCATCTTCTTGATTACAGATGATTGGTAGTCTAAAACACTCATCACACTTATAGGCTGAGAGGGAGGGAGAAAGCATGACATTGTGGCCATACTGGCATTTACTGATAGTTGACCTGTAATTCTGCATCACTGGCAGTTGATAGAAGCAGTGCCACTCAGTTCAGAGACTTTGAATTAGGAACTTACCTGGGTCTGATTAAACAAAGACACAGCAAGTGGCCGTACAACACCTCCAGATAAGAGAAGAGACATGATGGGTCAGAATACTGGAGTGGATGATGGACACAGGGGAGAAGGAACACTGCTGTGCAAGCCATTCCACCACACAGGAGTGAAGCAGCAATAAGCAAATGAGAATGAATAAGCTGTGTGACTGCACACGGGAAGCAGAAAGTCTGGTGCCTGCAGGAGATGGCTAACATAAGATGGGGTAGACTCAGCAGACAACAGTAGATAAAGCACCTTAGAGAAGAAGCAATAAGATAGCTTGCTTGCTTACTTGGGGGGACAAGGGATTTCAAAACAAAATAACGATGTTACAAGAGATTTGCGAAGCAATGCAATTGGTGATATATTTTTAACATCAAACGATCCAAAGAAAATCGATGTTTAACTTTATGGATAAGATGAAGTGTGGACAAGCTTTCTGTTAAAATAAAAAAAATGCAGTCACGAGGACTTTGACAAATTAGATGCATCATGCCTCACTCCAGCCTTTAGAGAATTACCTGAAGAGCTGGAATTGTTACTGTCTTTTGTTCTCTCTGACATTTTAGAGGGACAAAACAATTTCAGATCTGAACTGGCTGAATTGCTCCTAGAAATGTGCACACACACCCTCCTTTGACTATTGTAGTGGTTAGATGTCTCAGTTTTATGAATGAAATTAATTGGGATAACATCGTTTATGCTATCAGACATTAAACCATGTCATAAGAGGCAAAACCTGGTGTGGACCTGGAGCTGCTCTGCATCCTGGTAGACTTCTCCTTCAGTTCTGCAGGGTCTCTAGTATTTCCTGTGTGTTTTGTTTTAAATGATTCAGCTGGCTTACTCAGAATAAAACAGAGACCACAGTCCTCCCAAGCCTTGATAATCTACTGCAACAGAAGAGAGTTTGCTCATACTGAAACTTTGGAAGACATTCAGCCATCACAAACAACAACAGCAGGAAAGGAGTCCCCCAAACAGCAAAGAGTGCTAAATTTTTCATGTTACCACAGGGTGATTCAATTACGACAGCTGTCTACAATGATAGATGAAGACTTAAATGTCTCTGTGTTCCCATAGTCAGGCTAAGGATATGCCAGGCAAGTTTGAGGGAGGTTTATGAAATGGATTTAAAGCAGCAAGGTGACTTGCAATGTTACTGCTTGAAATCTGATTAATTCATTCTGGAAGTGTCAGATAGTAGCTCTGCAGCAGAAGAGAGAAAAGTGAGAAATCTTACAGACCTTAAACAAGTTCATCTAGTGGGCAGCAGTTCATTATAGCCAAAGCCCTCTTGTTCCTGAAGATCTGATAGCAAAGGTGAGGCTTGAAACTAGAATTCACTGAGAAAGATAACCATTTATAAGGCTCCAGCACATACCTTATGATTCAATAAAGGCTCTTTATAAAATTTTGTTCCAACTTTTTCTTAAGAAATTCATAATGACACCTTTAAAAAAAACCTCTTCACACAAAAATAACTTGTTTGAGAAGCCTGATATGAATAATGAAATGAGAAGCACACAATGGCGGTCTGTAAAGGGGAAAAAAAATTTCTTATTGTTTAAAATATAGGTGCTCAATACTGTCACCTCACCCACAACATTATCCATCTACTTTTTGTTTGAGAACATGCAGGAGCATACCCAAAGCAGAAATCCATCTAGCTTCTTACTGGGGTCTACTGACTGGCATGAGATTTCTTTTACTATTTCAGATGAGATATTCAAGGGTCCCTGCATATGTTATTCAGCAGCATAATGATTCTTTATTCCAAAGTTTTCAGAAGTAGCATAACTGATTGGGACAGCACTGCATATTTATGTATAGAAGAATAATTACATTCACAATTCAGCCATCAAGGCTGTAACTCACATGAGGGTTTCCACCTTACTCCATAAATTTCGATAATATTGGTTGTACTGTTTATTATACCTAGGAAAGTTTCAAGACTGCAGGTAGCTTTCTACATAAGCTCTGAACAGTGACCCATCCCAAGAAGTTGCTTGTGCAAAGCCCAGCAATCACTAGCAGTACACACTCCACCTGCCAGGCACTCACATGTGGCCAAAAACAGTTTAAAAAAAGCACTTTAATACAATACATTATCCTGAACCTAGTGACTGCCTGCCGCTTGAAAAAAACTGTCATTACACATGTAAAAATATTTAAGTTAATAAATACCACTAACATCAGAGATTGCAAATGGAGATGGTGGCTACCCATATCAAAGGTGCTCAGAGCACCTTTAGGCAACAGCCTAAATCAAGCTCTGGATTCCCTTTTATAGACATTCAATCACTTCTTTGTATGCCATAACCAGTAGAAAAATGAAGGGTGTGTCTACCAAAAATTCCCATCAACAATTTTTAAATGGTTTCTCACTTTTTTCCATACCTTAAGTATATATTCAAGATCCTTAGCTGTATGATGGAAACTCGCGTTACTTCTTTGGTATATTTCCCCATCTGTATCTCCTGCTTGTGTAGACTGATGGATTGCGAGCATTCTGCACTCTAGTTCATTAGAAATGTTCTCAAAATCACCAGTATTTCACATAAACTGCTACCTAATTAGATTCTACACTTTAGGTACCCGCATAGCCTTGCTTTAGTGTGTACACAATGCTGTGTTTGATTGTGCTTTATATATATGCACAAGCTGGTACTGTCCTTCCCCTCTGTTTGCACAACTCTTGGCGAGCAATACAACACTTGTTCAGTCACAAAGCAGCATTCCACATTTGTCTTCACTTGCCCTTTTAGCTCGCTGCCTATTTCTCCTTAGTGAGATAAATTGTACCAGTTAAAGGACACAGTCTTTTACCAAAAAGCAGAAGAAGTAGCAGCAAGGAAAGCATTTGTCTGTACATTCAGACAGAGAAAGCTCAGACGTTTAGCTTTGGAGTTTTTACAAACATCTTTTCTTACATTCAGGTAAACCTGCAAGCCTACCTCTCCCCATGGTACAACATAAGAATAATATAAAACTGTCCAGACCAAGGGAGGATAGAGTTTCAGGCAGACATTTTTCCTTAAGTCACTTAACTTGGAAGGTAGCTCAACAGATGCAATGTGACTTAACAGTAGGCTCCTAGATGTAAGCACACAGGCAGGGCTTTCCTAGGTCCTGCAGTGCCTGCTAAATTTTGAGACTAGAAATGTTTACAATGCAACATAATATCTTCTGAAGCACAGGGCTGTATATTCAGCTGCTGAGCACCACTTCTCTGCTGCTATCAATCATCAGCCTATATTGAGTCAGGCTATCACCAATGGCAGAATTCAGAGAGAAAATGAGAAGCAGAGACTGATATCACACTCCTCCAAAATGAAAGAATTTCAGCCAGACCATGAAGCTAATGATCACTAATGAAGCCTGGCAAAAAGCGAACAACTTGATAACTTGACAGCCTGCCAGCAGAATCCACCAGTATTTTCTGAAGTCTGAGCCATGTTCATGTGGCATAAATCATTCCTGCCTGAGTTGCCTCTCACTTAATTAGCCATTTTGCAGGAACAAGGAGTCACTGCAGAATGTGTGCCACAGCCAGAATGTGCAACTCCATCTGTCTGAAAACAGTTACAGACAAGACAAAAGATGCAGAAAGAGCAAAACAAACTTTTCTGTCTCCCACAGATAAACTCACCTGGGAAGATGGACCAACAGCCTCCCAGAGAGAAGCCTTCAATCTAAAATGCTCACTCATATCAACACACTATTTTCTGTATCATATAGGTAGTCATATTCGTCTCTTTAAGCAGTAAAAATGAGATAACATGGTATCTCAGTGTGTATATATGTGCTTACCCATGAGTACTAAACCAGTAGTTACAGGCAAAAAGGAGATGGGATTTTGCTGTCACATTTCTGCAACTGACATTATACGCAGTCTGTTCTAGAAAACATGAGACAAAACTGGTTTGCCCAAATTCAGCAATTCGAGGAAGAGAGGCTGTGTGTATTGGGAGAGAAATAGCAACAAATTACATTTCTGCCCAGTTCAAGTAGAGGACTCTGCATGAATTTAAGTCTTTCTCCATCATACTAGATGAATATCTAACTTGAATCAGTACAAGATACTCTACAACAGATTCTTAGATTAAGAGTAGCTAGTGAAAGTATATTGAAGGGTTTGGCACACATAGCAGACACAGTTCTTACTATACAATCCAGTGTAACTAAGAACCAAATTAAAAAGAGTCAGCTGTCTACAGAAAAGTTGATGTGAAAAAAATGTCAGGTTGCAAATAAGAAATAGTACTGCTATTAAACATAAAACAGTAATACAGGTGCTTGAGCAACAGAAGGTTTTAGCACCCTGACTTCTTAAAAAAACAGATACAAGGAGAGAGGGAAGAACTTCTATTTTATGTAAAACTACTCAAAAGGCCTTTATCTTTCTTTCTTTGGAACAAATCCTCTTAATAAAAACAACAGAGACAATGTTTCCACAGAGACTAGGCTCATTTATCCTTCCTTGAAATACAAGCATCAAAAAATCACCATTAAAACCTTGATTAGAATCCATAGCAACAAGCTGAGCCCTGAAGAGCACTATGCCACTCTGCTCGAAGCTAGAAAATTGAGACCAGCACACACAGAGAGACTCTTAGAAAATACTAGGAAAGCTAGGAATAATACTGTCTAAGCCTATTTTTATTCTACAAACTTCACACTTCAAGAAACTGAGTAAACTTTAAGTCGTTTGTTCTTCCAAGAAAAAGGCTGCATCTAAAGATCCTTCCTGGGCCCCATCTTTTTGTTTTATTTTTTTCTTTCATTTTTTTTACTACCTTCTTTTAGCCCCAGCTCGGTACTCTGACAGCATGAGCCATACAGCCAACACTTGCAGTGAATCCCTACTTAATAAAGTTTTAATGAAGAAAAACATTACACACGCATAAATTTCAGACTGGACACTCAGAACCAATTGGGTCTATTTAGGAAAAGTAAATGAGAAGAGAAATAATCTGTTCACTCTTCAAGTTATTAGTCTAAGTTCCAAACACTAAGGTACCAAGTCCTGACAAAGGTATACCAATACAGAAACTCTACATATTATGACTTTGGGAGTATCACAAATATCTTTCCAAGAAGAACACAATAAACAGCACTCTAAAACACTGACAGAGGTTAGAAACTTCTAGCGCTCCCATTGTCGTTTCCACAGCCTTAGGTACTACAGAGAGGTCAGGTAGTTTCTAATCAGACTCTGTGGCTATATTAAAAAAAAGATTAAAACTTACTCTGTTACATAGTCACATGCAAGAACAATCTCAAAAATAAAAGAGCCTAGGAAGTTTCTGTGGGCTGTGCTTCAAGAAAGCTGTCCTTCCAAGCTCATCCATTTCTGGATTTCAGCATTCAGATAAATGGGCAGAGTATGGAAAGCCACAGCAATTTATCAGTCCTCAACTGCTTACTCCTGGTATCATCTGGATCACTGTGTGTAGCCATGTGTAAAAGCGAAGCTTTTCCATGTTGATTTGGTCCTCATTATACAATACAGACAATCTGTTTATATGGAACCACTGTGATGATGACAGCCACATGCACAAACATTTGTTTGCACGATGTAATTCTGTTGATTGCAGGATACAGATAGTATGAAGCAAAGTCTTCACAACAGATCTTTGTATTTGTAGAGCTGACAATACACCTAATACTCAAGAAGCAGCTATATTACTGTTAGCAAAACCTTTTGTCAAATGCCAGTATATCTGCACTGTGCCTAAGATATGAGGCTTTCTTTCTGGCTTTCCAACTTCCCACTGCTGTTTCAGACCTTTCTGTATCATTTTGTTATCTCACATGCCCAGGACTGCAAGCAGTAGCTACTTGTTTAGATGAAAAAGAATTTCTTCCAAATATTTTTTTTAATAAGAGTTTTTTCTCCTTCCTTTGTGGTTGCAGGAACCACAAGAAAATACACATTTCTGTGTTTAATTGTTGAATTAAGTTGAATATACACAATAACATAGTACTCTTCTACCCACTACTCCTCTGATGGGGTCAGAGATGGCTTGAACTGTCTAGTCAAGTCTAAAGAAATCATCCAGTTATCACAACTGCTGCATGCATTCAATGTCTCATTTCAACAAAAAAAGGAGAGAAACAGCAAGAGAGAGTAAGGGGGGGAGAAGAGAGGGAAAAAGTATCCTTTACCATTCTAGTTACAGGTGCTATGGACCTCAGCACACTACCTTACTTATTTTCATCTCCCATAAGGCAAAACCAGTAATGTCTGCATTATTCTTTCCGGGAATGATGCTCTCTTCACGTAAACACATCAGCTTGCTCACCTTCACTGTTCCTCTAAAATTTTTGCTAATATTTTTCTCAAATCATCTTTCTTGTTCCAGCCACCTTGGACACAGAAACAAATTAATCCCTGATTTGTTCTAACAGCCTTGAGGGGTATGGTTCTTTCTACTTATGAGTTTGCTAGCTTTGGGGGGCTGAGTGGTGTGGAAAGGTTTCATTATTGTCACATTACCCTCCCTTTTTTGTAGCTTATTTTTAAACCCAAAACTTCATGGGTTTGCATCCATTCTTTAAGATCTGGAAAGAAAAAGACTGAAAGGAAGTTTGTCCACTGGAAAGTTTCTTTCTAGGTGCCACAGCCGAATTTGATTTTTTCTTGTACCTGTGGCATCCAGGGTAGCTAGAGGCAAGGCACTTATCCAGCTGCCATGCTCTGAAGATCAGAGACATAATATATAATAATAAAAGGACTACAGAAGGTGATCTGAAGCTTCTATTTTGTAAGCACACAAAAAGAAGTAATGTTAAATCAGGGAGAAGAACCCTTATCTCTTAAAGTTTTAAATTTTTATCAACTTGAAAGTTTGGAGATTAAGTAAATTCAACCTTTATTAAAAGGTTAACCTTCATTCTAGAGTTCTAGAGGTGAGAAGCACTCACATTGGTCATCCTCTCCTGAAGGGGCAGGTAAAATCCTGCACTAGGAGGGAAGAAGCAGGCTTCTTTTTTGTTGTTTTTTTTTTATTTTTTCCTTTTATTTTATTTTTTTCAGAAAGGGAAAAGGCACAAGCTGAAGTGAGAAAAATTTTGATTTGATAACAGGAAATACATTTCTTCATGGATTGCTCAGCATGAAAGGTGTCCGGACAGGCTACAGGATCTTGATACTTGGGGGATGCTCAAAACTCGAAAGCACACGGCCATGAACTACCCAATCTAATGTTGAAGGTTGTCCTGCCTTTCAGCATGAGGTGAGAGGGGATAATTATCCATGGTCCCTTCCAACTGAAACTATTCTGTGATTCAGCAATTCTATCAAAAGAAATCCACTTTCTTAAAGTCACTTCTGTGACTTTGTTTCCAGATCTGCAACTAAATACGTCACTATAAAAACAGAATGAACTGCCAAAAAACTGTGTAAATATGATGTAGTAATGATTTCAACTAAACTGAATTTAAATTATTCCTTGATCTTCTGACAGCCCTCAAAATGGTCAAGTCTTTTTTGCTTTTTCTCATTCAACTTCAGAAAGGCAGAAGAAGTCTTCTGAGAAACCTGTATTGTTACTGTTCTAAAAAATCCCAGCTCTGATTTATCTAAACTCCCCTAATCAGACTATGATAATAACCATAGGAACAACTTAAAGGAATTGAAAACAAACAAACAAAATATGTTGCAATCGTTAGGGCTTACAGTATCTGGAGAATTCTCCCTAATGTGCTACTGATAATAGTTAACACTTCTGTTAAATTTACTCCCTTGAGGAACTTACATTAATAAATTCCTATCTAATTATAAGGAGGCAGTTAACTTTTGGAGGCTGGCAAATACACCCTCAAGAGCTGTCACCATTTCTCTTGTTAAAACTTACCAGAATTTACATGGATAGAAAGGATTTATTTCATGGACTTTGCCCTTCATTTCTCCTCACACGTAGGCTTCGCTGCCTTTGGGACACACAAAAAAAAAGAAATAAATTATGTCTTTAGAGAGCAGAAGCGATTCCCTTTCTGAGTTTGACTTACCTTTCACAGCCAAGCCAATAAAAGTCCCTAAAAATAGTTCCTTTCATTTACAGGGAAAGGAGGTTTTCGGCTAAGAAATCCTGCAGATCCAATGGAGTCACAATCAGGCAGCTCTCAGTGCAGATTTCTTTTCCACGTTGCTATCAAGACTCCACATGTGTAGGCAGCAGACACAAATCCAAGGGATATGTTCCTTATAACAACCTACTCCTTCATGAGACACTACAGTGAAACCTTCTTCCCAGAACTTACAGTTTGTACCATCTCTTCAGGGTGTTGAAAATATTCATCTCACAATCACTTATCACACACTCCTTTTATTATTCAAGGCTGAAGGCCCCAAACTAACTATACTGGAAATTAATCATGATGGGAAAGAAAGGTCACTTGGCTGTGCAGCTTTACATACAGTAGAGAGAGAGCATTCCCTCAGCATTCCCTGCCCACAACTACCTACAGTTACTCAGCAGGTGACACAACCAAAGAAACACAAAAGCAAACTAAGGAGAAAATTATTTCCAAATAGTGATGGGTTTTAAAACTTGAAAAGCTCTTTAAAGCTGGCACTGCCATAAATAACAACCTGTAACTTTTCAAAAAGCATTTCAGTTGAGCATATAACTAAAACCATAGGGAAGATTTAGATCACAAAATAATACAATAGAAAGGAAGCTATAATAAGGCATAGCTCCCATTGATGTCAAAACAACAGCACAAAAAAATATAACAAAGACTTACGGGGGGAAGGAGGAAAATGACAATCATAGAATAGTTAGGGTTAGAAAAAATTTTAAGATCATCAGGTTCCAACCACCCTGCCATGGGCAGGGGCAGCTCACACTTAACCATGTCACCCAAGGCTCTGTCCAACCTGGCCTCGAGCACCCCCAGGGATGGAGCACTCACAACTTCCTTGGGCAACCCATTCCAGGGCCTCACCAACCCCATAATAAAGAATTTCCCCTGATTAAGTTTTAACCCATTGCCCCTTGTCCTATCACTACAGTCCCTCATGAAGAGTCCCTCCACAGCATCCCTATAGGCCCCCTTCAGGTACTAGAATGCCGCTATGAGGTCTCCATGCAGCCTTCTCTTCTCCAGGCTGAACAGCCCCAACTTTCCCAGCCTGTCTTCATACGGGAGGTGCTCCAGTCCCCTGATCATCCTCGTGGTCCTCCTCTGCACTTGTTCCAACAGCTCCATGTCCTTTT
>NDXB01015430.1:173479-203393 GCA_002631895.1 Agapornis roseicollis | reverse complement strand
TAAAAAAAAAAAAAAAAAAAAAAAAAAAAAAGACAAAATCCTCATTAAATTAATGGAATGTGCAGCTGCTGAACAGAGTGTTCCTGCCGCCTCCCAACCAGCCCAGTGCTTGCTGGAGCAGGGAATTGGGCTGCCAAAAGAAGCTGAGGCTAACCTGGGTTTGTGAGGTGGGAGAGGATGAAGATGGACAGACAGCCCTCTGCTCCTCCCAACCCCAGGGCTCTTGCCAGGGGATCTATGGACACCCTGTTGCCACACACAGGGTGCAATAGCTGCCTTGCTTGCTGTGTTATGGTGCAGAGGGTTCATCCCCCTTCCCACATGCATCCCTGCAGGGTCTCAGCTTGTGAAGATAACTGCACGAGTCTGCTCAGCAGGCTGCAAATGCCACCTTTTGCCTAAGCAGAGCATGATCCAGACTTAAGGCTGAGGAAGTCAGATGCCCATTGACCTATGTTGAGCATGGCGGGATATGGGGGCAACTAAGGTCCTCATTTCCATGCCTCCAATACCTCAGTAAATGCGAGTGAGTCAATCCATCCCTCTCATCCACCTCTACAGGTCAAAGTTTGATCTGAATTGGTGCTTGCCCTGTTCAGCTGAGATCGCAAAACCAAAAAATCCCTGATTCTTGATCAATCCCAGAAAGACAGGAGCACCATAAACCAAAGGTCCTGGATGATTTTAATGATGTTAATGGAACTATAACAATAATCAGTTTAACACCAGTGTTACCTATTCATTTCTACATGGCACAAACAGCACTGAAAGGTTTTAAGTGAACCTTTTCTTATGATATGTGATGGAGCATGAGGAGTGTTTGATGAAGGACTGGTTGCCAAAAGTCCATATTACATGTAGCTTTGAAAAGCAGGTCCACCAGTTTGCATCACCACATGCCACAATGCGCTGCTTTCGCTAATATACTCATTGCCTCATCACAAGTAACATCTGAAGAGTGATGCTCAGGACTGCTTTTGGTCCAGCAGTTCATCTCCTAAGGAAATAAAACCCTTTGTTAGATGTCTCAGCACTGGTGATGTTTCAGCATTGCTGCAGTATAATCCACATTTAATCCTCACTTGCATTTTCTGCTACTAACCCCTCTGAAGATGCCAGGGAGTTTCCAGTACCTGTTCTGCTTCTCTGAAGGTGCATTCTCTCCGTTATGATCTTCTTCCTTTCTAGGAGGCTTTTCTATATAGCTTTTTCCACCTAGATGAGTTTTTACCTGTTTTTTTTGGGTTTTTTGTTGGTTTTTGGTTTTTTTTTCAGGAAATTTGCTCCTTTAGCAGTTACAAAACAACTGGGGAAAGCTGACCTTGGGAGATGGGTCCAGCTGCAGAGAGGTTGTTTCCATTGTGCCTGAGGATCTTGGATCGTTGTGCCTTGTGGATTTCAGCACACAAGAGAATGTTACAGGACTACAGCATGTCGAATCACTTCATGCCTAAATAAATCCTGACATAATAAGCCCTAATACACCAAAGAAACTATTACAGTCAGTCACAAAAATAATCCACATTGAAAATCGGTGAAAATACCTCTCCCCAGTGGAATAACATGGCTCCAGAGGATCAGTTCCAGTCAAAGAAGATAATTTCATGTTTACCCAACAGATGAGAGCAGCTCCAAAAGGCAAATGTTTGTGCCAAAAAACGTCTGGTTAAGCAACATTTTGTTGCCTCCCATCAAAGACTTGCCTTTAAAATCAATGAGCAAGAACAAAAGGGAAGACTGTGAAGGGCAGAGGTCAAATAAAAGTCCAGAAAGGTGTCATGGCTGTCTTTTGCACCATCGCCTTCAGTCCGATCAGTCCTTAATTAGCAGCAGTAAGGGCAGAACCCCAACCTGATTGCTTCACATGCACATGTTTCCTGATTTTTGGAGTATAACAGCAGCCTTTGCCTGCATTGCCACTGTGTTAGGGTAGGCAGAACCGTGTCTGCAAATCACTGACCCTATCTGCAGCATCACTTGGTTATCCATGTGGGGCTGTAGATGTCTTTGTGTGTGTGGATCCTGGCTGTGGGGTGCATGCATGTTGCCTTGGTCAGTCTCGGTAGTGCTGCTCTCTCAGAGGATGATGCGAGACAAGGGTGCTGAGCTTCATGGAGTGGCTCACAGGGTTGTCTTAGAAATCATGTTAGCCAAAAAGACGGAATAGAGTGGTAAAAACACAGGGGCAGGCATATTTTTAGCTTGAAAAACCATTTGCTTTCTTAGAAGAAAGTGTCTAGCATCCACTGGGGGGGGGAACCAAAAGAATCCTCCAACAAGTTCTTTTAATTAAAAGTTGAAGTCCATCCTAAGGAATTTTGATAAATACATTGATATTCTGCAAAGCTGCCCTTGAACAAATCATAAGCTTTGAAAACTCCAAGACACAGACACTGGGGAAGCACCTCTGTGAATGCCAGAGCATTTGAGAGGGACATTGATCCTCCTGCAGTCAGGTGTTTTGGTAGTTCTCTGATGGTTCTCATGTGCTTGCCCTTCCCGTACCCACATGGCAAGCCTTAGGAGAAGGCCAAGAGAAGGTCAAGTGGTGGCACACAGGGTGAAAGACAGAGTGCACATCGCAGTGCTGTGGGTGCATGGCACTGCAGGTACACAGGGCTATGGATGTTGTTTAGAAATGAATAACATCATGCCTGTATGCCTCCTGGTGCTTGCACATAGAGCTGCATCACTTCATGAAGCCCAGATGCACTTTTACAGCTGAGGTCAGGGCTGCTGGCTGGGACAGCGAGAGGTGAAACACAGCTCCAAGATTTCAGGTTCATTCAGAGGGGATTTGTGAAGCATCCGCAGTTCTCTCAGACACCTCCAGCACTCAGGTCCTTGTGCAGACAGATGCTTCCACCTTGTGAGACAGAAATGCTGATGCTGAGGCTTCCTCCTGCATGTGAACAATTTTATACATCACCTCTCGAGGCCTCACCTGTAGACAGCAGCTCTTCCGTGGGCCCTGCTCACGCAGACACAGACCCATGGCCACCTCCAATCATCCATGAAGAAAAATGAGAAGAGACAGACCAGGTCTGCTCTGGGGCTGATGCACAGGTGAGGAGTCACTGCTTTTTAATACAGTGGGTCTCTGCATCACAACCCATCACTCTATCCCCCTGCTTCTCCCATGTGAGCATCCCTGGATGATTAAAAGGAAGCACTGCCTTTTAAATCACTATGATCAGGGTTGATGATTGTGTGGAGCTGGACACTTGGCTCTAATGATGTGTGAAAATCTCCCTGCTGTGACCAGTTGCTCCTGGAGGAAAGGGAAGGGAAGAAAGAAGAAATCCCTCCCCAAGTGGGAGTCCTAGATCAGACTCAGGCCAGTAGCTTCAGGACTCTGCTTACTGCCTGCACATGGCTGGGAAAGCCAGCCCTGCTTAACAGTGCTAATGGGGATACACACGTATGTGGCACTAGCTGCTTTCTGCTTCATGGTAGCAGATGAATCAGGGTACTCGTCTGGTGTGGGTCAGTATGACAAAAGCAGCCAAGCCACATTGAAAGCTTGCTCCCAGGCAGGGGATGACTTCAGGTTTCACAGCAGCCTCCATGTGGGCTCTGGCTGATCCCACCAACATTCCCATGCTGGTGTCAGAGGGGTTTTTATCCAAGACCAGGGTATTGCATATGTGCACAGGCTGCCACGGCACAGGCATGCTGCTGGAGCATCACTCAAGGCCATGAATCCTCTGAGTGAAACACATGGTGAGCTGGATAAGGGATGCAGCCCCTGGAGGAGGCAGAGCACAGCCAGCACCAGCAGCCTGGAAGTACAGACAGTGGCTGCACAAAGACGATGTGAACCCAGCCAGTATGTTCTTCTTTCCCCACCACCTTCCCCTGTTGTTAACTTCCTAATGACAGCCAGATCCAAAGCAAATCTCAGCATGCACAGTCCAATTCTTCCCCTCCAGACAAGTTTCCTTTTCAGAGGCTCTCCTAGCTGAGATTCAATGTTCTGTAGCAGAGAGGAATGGCTGGGTGGGCTCCAAAACAAAGTATGCCTTTCCTCACACTCAGATGAGGCCAAACAGAAGCACAGCAGGAGGCCAGACACCGGCCAGAGGTGTCCTGCAGTGAGTGACCCTCAATGTGACATTGATGGCTCTTAATTCCTAAGCCTGCTTTGGAAGGATTTCAGTAGATCCTATTTAATCACTGCAGCCTCTTCACCTCCCCTGTCTTGGCTCAGGGTACCGTTACACATTCTCTGACAGGTCTCTCCAAGAACTGGCCATCCTCCTCCTCCTCCCCAGGTCCCTGCTGCAGGAAATGCCCCCAAGCCCTTTGCCTGCTGCAGCCACCCTTAGCTTGTTTACTGAAACACAGCTCAAACAGCATTTGCCTAATTCCCACCATCCACAGGAGAACTCCATCTCTCCCTAAGGAAGGACACTGCTTCCTAAGGGTGCACAACTGGACTGTGCTGTGCACAGCATTAAGTATGTAGGCGCTTGTCAAAATGTTGTAACAATTTTTCTGCCTTGTTCCATTAGCTCCGTTTCCAAAGGCCAGCACTGGAACTACTGAACATTTATTTCTATTGAAACCAGCTTAGAAGTTATGATCTGAGAAACCGGGAGACAGGACAGTATGTTCTGCGGCGCCTGCTTTTCCCCACCACCGCTCAGCTGAGACACGCCAGCCTTTGAAACATCATTTTTATTTGTACCTTAGTAAAGCTAAACTAAAGAGATTGATTCTTGCACCCGCTTGATTTGCTTCTGCTGGCAAAATAAGGTACATAAATATCAATCAGGTGGCTTCCCTGCTTAACTTTTGGGTCCATGGGTTTAAACGCCTTGCACAGGTTGTGGTAGAGGCCCGTGTGAGCTGGATTTCCTCCTCAGGTGCCAAGTAAAGTGTCTTTATTACATGACTCTCCTGTTGCTATAGAGGTATGCACACGAATCTCCCTCCCCTGCTGTCTGTGCTTGAACAGCAGCTTATTATGCTAATACTATATTAAACAAAAAAGCACTTAAGAAAGCCAATGGAAATAGCAGTTCAGACTGGGGGCAAAGCTGAAAGGAGGGTTTATGGGTCCCAGGTTTGCTTTAGCTTCATAGTATCACCAAGAAGTGCAAAGACAGAGGGAGCTGCATGGGGTGGGGGACACCCACAGCCCCCCAGGGATGTTGGGGAGGTGCCCAATGCACCAGTCCTTGGCTACGAGATCCCTCACACAGGCCACTGCAGGGCTCAGGTCTCCCCAGGCAAACCCCAAGTCTGGGCTTGCTGCAGGCCAGGGGATGGACCAGAGGGTCATGGAGAATCCCTGTCTGGAGACATTGAAAATGCACCAGGACATGTTCCTGTGTAACCTGCTCTAGGTGGCCCTGCTTTGGGGTAGATGATCTCCAGAGGTCCCTTCCAACCCTAGCAATCCAGTGATTCTGTGACTGCTGGTGGCAGCCCCATCACCAGCCTTCCCTCCTTCTGGTAAAAACTGGTAAGAACACAGGGAAATCCAAAGCATTCTTAAGGACTTCCCCACATTTTAATTCCTCTATATTTAGAGCCATGGAAGAGCCCTGCTCCCTGCCCCTGGATACTGCGCAAAGTTGTAATCCCCGCTAGTGACATCACGGGCCGTTGCCATGGCAATGTCACAAACTCATCGCCATGGGGATGTCACAAACTCTGCTGTGACTTCACCACAGCAGGGATGGGCAGCAAGGGAGGCAGTGCTTCCTACCCACCAGCGTCCCCCGTGATTAGTAAACGGGCACGGAAAATGTGGATGAAACACAGGATAGGAACATAAAACTGCTTTGTAAGTATGATCTATTGGAACGTATTCCCTCATGAGAAAGCGCCTCCTTAATGGACCTTAAGTAAACCACGAAAGGCAGAGAATAAAACAGAAATTACAGTGATTTGTTTCATTGGGCATTTCATTGAGTAATTAAGAGGATAATTAGGAGAAGAAATATTAAAAGGCGTCAGTCAGCCCTTGTCTTGCTCTAGAGAAGCGAGCTACTGAATGTGCAGCATTGTGTGATGCTTTTCTGCACTAGCATGGAGCTCCCTGGTGCAAGGGAGGCATGCATGGATGTGCCATAACATGGGGGATCACATATAGGATGGGAAGGAGTGAAAAGCCATCTCCCCCATGACCTGGCAGGATGTCAGAACTCTCCCAGTAAACACAAGGTGGGAATAGCAGGGTGCAGGGAGCAAACACCACCTTCTCAGCACCACTGGGCACATGGTGTCAGGCTTTGACACTTGTGCATCGCTTGCTTCAGTGCAGGAAAAGCTAAAGGAAAAACATAAACTAGATCTGGCTGAAGAAGAGCTCTGGGGAGAACTTGCCATGGTGAAAGCTGTGCTGGTGAAGCACCACAGATAAGGTAGACATGGCGGAGAGATGGAAAACAAGCTGAAAGCTCAGCACAGTGGTTACCCAGTGCCAGGAGTGCAGCTCTGTCACCCACCCCCCACAAACACCTATCCCCCTTTTTGCCTCTTCATCTTTGAAGGATATGTATAAAAGTACCTGTATAGGTAATCCAGATCCAGAGAGGACCCAACACCTCTCCAAGAGCCCTCAGTGGTTGCAACTTGATCTAAGCTACTTCTCTAAGATTTGCAGCACTCCCCAAAGACGATGAAACCTTGGTGCTGGCCAACTCATCCATGAAACGAAGACCTACTCCAGCAATGAAACCTGCATCCCCTTCCAAACTCCCAGCACATCTCGTTGCCCCCATTTACCCACCAGCATGGACACACTCCAACACAGATGTCAGGACATCAGATCCCACCATAGTGTCTGCAGCCCACATTACACACTGGGGACCCCAATGCTTACACACTGCCATGTCCTACAAGGCCTCAAGGCTAAAGCCAGTCCCAAGCAAAAGCACTCTGTCCACTGCAAGTCCCCAGTGGTCACTGCAGAGAGCAAACACAAGCACAGTGATGGGGAAATGTAAAGTGGATTGACAAACTCCATGGAAAAAAAGGGTATTACTGAAAGCAGTGAGTCCCATTGAACATGCATTTATAAACACCGAGATGATAGATAGGCTAATTCATGTTATTGCTTCAAACCACTTTCTCAGGAGACCAAACAAGAAACACACCAACCCAGATAAATGAGAAACCCCAATCTGCAACACTGCAGTGGTGACCAGTTGCCAAGAATTAAGTAGTTCTTAGGTCGGTGCTTGCTCCAAGACTCTCATAGTTAGGAAAGCATGGAAAAGGCTGGTCTGTTTTAAACTGGCCTCTGTGGCTGGAAATCCCTTTTTATTCCCTTGGGGAGATGGATGTGATGGCTATGACCCAGTTGCCACGTTGGTCCAGTGTCTCAGGGACAGTGACTTGTCAGGGTTGAGCCCAAAGTGTCAGATATCTGTCAGAAAATCCATATTCAGACAGTCACCAGCCCTTCCTTTCCCTCTCCTAGGAACCACTGCTCCCCTCTGTCCTCCTCTGCGCAGGGGAAACAACCCCCATCCTCTTCAAAGCAAAGTAAAACTGGCTTTTTTTGGCTTGTTTCTGGCCCTTACAGTCATGAAAGCAGCTTGTTGGGAGACTCAAGTGCTCAGCACAGCCCTAAAAAAAGGCTCCTGTTTGAAGTGCATGGATTGAGGCTGGATTAAGAAAACCCAGGAGGAGTGTCTAGCTCTGCTCTTGCACTAGAAAGGCTGAGCAGCAGCAGCAACAGAGGCAGCTTCATCCTGCTCAGTCCTTCATGCAATCCCTGTTTAGGCACTCCACACTGGGGAAGTGGTGATTTCATACGTGATGTTCAACCTGACTCCGGGAGGGGGTAATCACAGAGCATGTGCTCTGCCTTCCAATGCTGCTGCAGGAGGAGTGCAGAGCTGGCTCCTCACCCCTGCTGCAGGAGCACCCAGCACTGCTCTAACACTGTTATCATTGAGAAGAGTTGGACAATTAACTTCCACAGGGGCAGATTAAGACCAAGCAGCAAATGCAGGACAAAACACCACCATTAACCACCTCTGCCAGATCAGGCAGAGCAGATAGAGTTTGGGTGCAGAGCACATCCTAGGCACACAGCTTATCTGTGGTTTGAGACAGTTTAGAGACTCACTTCTGAACTTTCCCCCTTGCAAATAACTTATTTCCCCCCTTCTAGTCAATGCAAGAAGCAGGTTTAGAGGAACACAAACAGGGAACAGAGGACAAAACAGTATGACAGCCCATACCTGAAGGTGCATCCTTCCTTTCTCACTACGCAGCGGGGAGGATGTTGCTGTCTCTCTGTAATTTTCCAACATCCTGTGTTGCAGGTAGATTTAGCACTGATCGTAATTGGAGCTGTTAATAAAAAAGTGCAAAGAAAAAGGATTTTATTGTGAAGTGTAGTGCTGCTTCTCTTCCAGCTTTGTATTATCAGGACTTTCTCTTTTTAATTCTTTTTTTTCCTATGATTGACCATGTTTAGGGTTCAAAGCTTTAAAAATAAATCACAGATCTTCTTTCATCTACTAGGCATGAGAGAGTCAGAATCATTACATGGCTTAAATGGATATTTTGAGAGGGCCCATGGACCGAGCAGTTCCTACTTTAACCGGGAGCCAGAGAGATGAAGCTAGTTTGCAAATAATGTTGCATGCTGATTTTACTTGAACTCAAGGGAAAAGGGTGCAGTGACTGCTTGTCATTCTTTGCAAGAAGCTGAACAAAGTGGAAATTGAGTTCACTAGTAAAAAACATATATACATACATATATACACACACAAACATTACAATAAAATCTGCAGCAGACCGATTTCTCTCACATCAGGGGAACACCCCAGAACTGCAATGATGCTGTGCATCAGCACATCGTGCATCTACCACTGCCTATGCACTACGGGCAAACAGACTAACTGTTCTTTTCCCCAGAGCAGATATTTCACTCTGAGACCTTAAGCATTTCTCCAGCTTGACTCGAGCCACTTCTTCCTTACACAGTTTGAAGGACAACTTTCCCCTTTACCATCACAAATGTCTTCCCTCAGGTGAGGGAAGCTCCAATATCTGCAGCGCTGCCTCTTTACAGAGAATTGCCTATCGATGACTTTGTGGCTAAAACACACAATGAGAAGCAGAGGAGCTAATATAATGTAATTTTCCATGTTTACTGCATTATTACAGTGGTTGAATCTGCTGATTAATTCCTATTTTTGTTGCCATGTCTTTCTGAGCATCCCTTTTATTTTTGCCCTGCTTATCTGCATACAGTCATTTATCCATACGGCTGGTATAACAGCAAGCAGGGCCAAAGCTATCATTTCTCCTCCCTTTCAAATTTAATCTTGCAGACCTCAATCTTTGTGATACTGCTATTATTTTGTCCATATCTGATCTAACAGGAACCAGCCATTATTTATGCCTTAAAAAAAAAAAGAAAAATGGAAAAAACTAATCTGAGCAGAAGATAATCATAGCTGTGGCACTAATGATCCCTGGCATATCCCCTCGCAATGAATCCAGGGCTAAAACAGAGTCCGTTTGTTTCCCTTCTCTCTACATAACTGCAAGAATGAGCCCTCATGCACAGGCAGCTCCCCACCAACAAACAACATCACCCCCATCTCCCAGGAGATGCATTTCACTGCCAACCCTCTCAGCAGTCCTTCTTATTGTCTTAAGTTATTTACCCAAGTAGTGGAAAAACAACTCAAGTGGAACCGGATGCTCTCCAACAATAGGACTGCAACTGGTTTCTTCAGTTTTGTTCCTGTACAAGCTAGGAAAGCCTCTTCCCCTGATGGTTATTAATTGAAAAGGGAGGGGGGAAAATTCCTACAATGTGAACAAAATCAGAAAGTGTTCTTCATTATTGTTCCTTGAAGATCATGGCAAGACATTTTGCCACCAGCTTCTTTAATGCTCCCCACCTCCTAGCTCTGAGCAGACTATCACACTATCTGGAGATCATCCACTGAACCATCAAGCCGAGCTGTTCTGCATGTGCCAACCACATCAGCTAGCAGGGATTGAATTGGGAGTGGTGAGGTGACAACCTGAGGAATTGCTCTCCTCCCTTCCCCAGCATCCCAAATAGCCAAAGGCTTCTCAAACAGCAAATGTGTCCATAGTCATTGTTCACCCATAATCTGCACCATCACTCTATGCCATGTTCTTCATCTCTGCCTGCAACCCAGAGACCTTCACACACCCTCCCCTTCCCCCTAGGAATATTACAAATAAATCACAGGGCCACATTCAACTCTTGGTCTGTGATAGAGCTGCTTCAAAGGTACACAGGACTGACGGGGCACAGGATCTTCCTTGTCCTTCACCTCCTTTATACAGGTGAAACTCATGGAAATCAAACTGAGCCCTTCCCCACATCCTCTGCCAAACAGGCCTGATCTGGGGAGTCTCCTGCTCATATCAACGTGGAGCTCCCAGGAGCTCCTGGGAACCTTGCAATCATCTTGCATTTCTTGGTATAGGTACAACACAGCGTGTGTTATATTTACTATTAATGAAAGCATAAACATTCTAAAGAGCATTATTAATTTTAAAGCTACAAATAACCATCAGTTGTCCCTTGCTTCACTCTGCAAGCCTGAGAGCAACAATGAAACAGCAAACTCCAGCTCAAAGCGTCTTTAAAAGAGGTTGCTGCGATCCAGAGCTCAGTTCCACAGCTCAGGGCTATGAGCATCCCATGAGCAGATAACACTCATTGCCTCCCAGAAGTGTCATCTGCTCCCATCTGAGATGCTCCATCAGCACCAGCATCAGAGGCAGGAAAGGCCATTTCTGACCTGAATTCTCCAGCATCTCATCAGGACAAGCAGATAGGGCAGATGTGTCAGAAGAGCACACGTGCAGTGCAAGTACAAAGCATCCTTTGCACACCAGCAGCAACATTTTCCTGCCAGCTCAGCACATCAGTACTGGTGGTGGATAACGTTTCTTTTGTATTTCACTTGCAGGAACAGTGAGAAAGATGTATTTTACAGAGAAAAGTCACAAAGAGCCCCTCCTTGGAAAATAGGCTAATTTTGGCACTGTAATCCCTTTTGTGTGGAAAAGAGAGGGAGGCCCAAGATACTGAGGGAGCTGCTGAAACCCAGCAAGGAATTTGGCAGCAGAGCCTGGAGCATAATTCAGATATCAAGGAACAACAACCAGGACCAAGCTCCGTGTTTCAAGACTGTACCAGCCTCAGGACTGAGATCTGCTCTTCAGCACCTGCCTGCCCACCAACACTGCTGTGAGCCACTCCAACATAATATGCTGCAGAGCAGGAAGGTGACAGCGAACACTGTTTGCTTACCCAGATCTTTCCTAAGCATCCAAAGACCTGTCTCCTCATCCAAGTGCTAATTCTCACCCTCTTTGAGCCCAGTTTTTTGCAGCTTTTCTACAAATGCAGAATACATTTGAGTGATCAGCACAATGTTTAGTGAGAGAATCGTATGCTACATTTCCGCTTGGCATGATTTTGAAATGGTTAAGCTGTTAAGCTCTGAAAGGGAGGTTTTAGGAATACAGTGGAAAAAAAGAAAAGAAGAAGCCAAAACCAAAAATAAACATAAAGGAATCATTTGGATGGATCCCCTTTTCCCAGAGAAACAGTGCATGCTGGCTGCTACCTTCCAATGTCAGGATCTCTGCAGTTGTGTAGCACTTGGACTCTCATTACAACAGCAGGGAAAATAAATTCAAAGTTAACACTGGCACAAGAGAAGGAGAAACTTTTCCTAATCTGTGAGCAAACATCTCACAGCCTTCTCTAAGCCACAGTCTTATTGCCCCTGAGGGCCTCCCATCTCACTCTCCCCCAGCAAGGGTGATGCTATTGAGGTAAGGTGCTGCTTTTACTAGCACATGCAAGTGTCAATATAAGGAATGGCAATGGTCCAAGATGGAGAGAAGCCGTGGCAGACACCCTGGATATGCTTGTGTATCTGCATTTTCCAGATAAACCCTTCCAAAGGGAGGCAAATTATGCCCTGCTTTGTGGCCCACCTTCATGCAACACATCTTCAGTGGTGCTAGTCCCTCTAAGGACCTAGGGCATTCAGGGGGACAAAGAGGCCCTTCATCCCAACCAACTTGCTTTGCACAATGCAGTGAAAGCTCTGCAGCTCCTATGTCTCCTGTGTCACTCAGAGATCCCTCTTGAATTATGCATCACTTTGCTGCTGTTCAGACTGACTTGGTGACTTACTTATGCAGCCAGTTACTGGGCTGAAGGACACAGCTCCAACCACGACCATTTTACACTGATTTTTTGTCATAAAATGTGATGCAATTACGGATCAAACACCACCCCCACCTCCAACTCTCCCCCTCCCCCCCAAACCATATATGTGACAATGTCCCACTACAGCTGTGACACAAAGTAGTAAGGTGATGACACTACCAATAGCACTCATATCTGCTACTTTTAGGTCCACCCAACCAAGTAGAGCTGACAGAAACAAGGGCTCCTTTTCTCCCACCCCAGCCTCCCCTGGGTCGCTGTGAAGCATTTGCCATTCAAAGAGTTCTTGCAAGAGAGCCTTCCTTGGAGGGTTTGGATCAGACATCAGATTAGGTTACCTAAAATGGTAATGATGGGAAAACCTCATTCCCCAGCATGTTCACATCTGTGCACATCTTTGCAGATGTCAAGCACACTGATAAAGGCATCTCCTGGCCAGCTCTGTACATTAACCCACCTTCAGTTAGGCATGATAAGACGAATAAAATGCCTTTTCCCCCATCCCCTAAAACATCTCCATCTCTGGTTCTCCCCTGCCTTTCTGAAGGGCCAGACGATCTTGCTTTGGGTCCATGTAGTCACAGGACGAAACCCATGACCTGTACCCCAAAATACCTCTGTTATTTTAAGACTTGCCTAGAAAGTCAGCACCTACCTGATACACCATTGACAAAACCCCCTTTTCAAGGAGAAACCAGGTTGCAGACCCTGAGAAGCCCCTTGTGCACGCATTTCTGAGTCCTGCCTTGCGATTTTCCCTCCTGGACTCACCTTCTTCCACAGCCCTGAAACTGCAATTCCTCTGAAAAATTCTCTGTCACTCTAAGTGAAGAATCTCATATCTGAAGCACTGACAAAGCCCTGGGATTTAACTTTTATTGCAAAACCAAAGCCCTCTCTGCACATGGCCCCTTCCCTAATGACAGCATCGCTGTAGCTGCCAACTACTCCTGAATCACAGCACGGTTACAAACAGCTTGCAAAGCCGGGTAGAGCACACAGTGACCTGCAGAGGACTTGGGCTGAGAAAACAGCACGATAAATAATTACTTTATTGCAAGTCAAGGGGCAGCTTTTCCACAGGGGGAAGAATTTTACTCTGTGCTGGTGTTTATATTGCAAATTGCTTCTGCAGTGCTGTCTCAAAGAGCACTTGCTCCTCATTGTTCCAGGAGGAAGGGGTTCAGGCATCCCCTCTCCACTGAGCAGCCAGACTGGCAGGATACAGCCTGGCAGCCTCATCCCAAGGCTACTTCAGGTAGGGGAATAATTCCTCTGGGTAAGGTGGATAACAGCACAGTGACACTCATGGTCAGGGGGATACACGCAGCTTCCACTGACCATTAGTGCGTGTATGGGCTCCAAGATCCCTTTTGCTATTTCAACATCCCTCCATCCCATTTCCAAGTGGGCTAGTGGGATTCATGGAAAGCTGGAGCTGGATCTTTAGATGTCATACAGCTTGCAGAATATTACCTAAACAAGCACACCCCTCCTTCCTCCCTCACCCAAAGCGTGGCTATCGAGTGCTGAGTATCTTTAAAGATATTACTGTGCAAGTGTCCCTACTACAGCACAGCAAAATACACTAACACAGGGTGAAAATAAATCAGTGTCTATGAAGGAGGTCTCCTGCCCATGGACACTTCATGGACAGTATGGGTAATTCTTCCTAGTGGCAGCCTGCTGGCTCTCAGTGAAATATTTGACTTCATGACAAAAGATGCAGAAAAGGTGCTGGAGGAAGAAGGAAAAAGGTTTTTCCCTTCCTTTTGATTTACACGTGCTTCTGCTGGCAGTGGCTCCTGGACATGTACTTCTCCATGTTCAGCTACTGCTGAGCATGATAATACAGAAGCACAGGCCCAAGGATTCACTGTCTGTGGGCTCCACTGTAGATCAGCAGCATGATAAGAAAAAGGCTTATTTGCATTGCCAATATTTGCAGCAGGGTGCCAAGAGCACAGTAAAAAGCATCCAATTTAACCTTCACAACATGCACCTTCCTGAACGCATTACCCATCAAGTCATCCCTACCAGCCCTCTGTGCCATGCCATGATGGAAAGGCAATCAAACGCACCTCGCAACTGCCCAGAGCATGTGGCTATGGCAAAGTCACAGCACCCAGCACGGTGTCCAAGGTGGAGAAGTCTTCTGTGACACTGCTCAAGCCCCCACAGCACCCCTTTGGCTCCTCTCAATCACATCATGCCTACAGGGATGCTGGGGAGGGACTCCTCATTAGGGACTGTAGTGACAGGACAAGGGGTAACGAGTTCAAACTTAAACAGGGGAGGTTTAGATTGGATATAAGGAAGAAATTCTTTCCTGTTAGGGTGGTGAAGCACTGGAATGGGTTGCCCAGGGAGGTTGTGAGTGCTCCATCCCTGGCAGTGTTCAAGGCCAGGTTGGACAGAGCCTTGGGTGGTATGGTTTAGTATGAGGTGTCCCTGCTTATGGCAGGGGGGTTGGAAATGGATGATCTTAAGGTCCTTTCCAACCCTAACTATTCTATCATTCTATGATTCTATGCTTTCAGTCCTCAGCTATGGAGCTGGGAAACACCAGGATAGCCCAGAAGACAGGGGGTTGTGTTATCACATTCATCATTAGGAATGAAAATGCACAACTCAACACAAGTGTCCTCCATTGGCTTCAAGGGCACCAATACATTGAAATTCCCAGCTGATTCAGAGCTCTCATTTGCACTTTTATCACAGCCATGGCCAGGAGCTCTGGGAAGGCTTTCCTAGCAATTCCAAGAGTTCCTCTAGGACTGGTAACATTGGTTTCCATCTATGCAGAGCTTCATGGATGCTCCTGGAGCAGAGCATGGGAGAGTGATAGAGAGATTTTAGCTATTTATGAATTGGAAGAGTGGTTTACTTATTTTAAACTGGAAGATAAAGACTTTGCTCAGAAAAATGGGGTTTTTTCTTGATTTTTTTTTTCTAAATGGCTTTTTTAATCATTAATGCTTCTTGCCACAAAGAACAACCAGGCAATTCCATCATATTACCTTGGATGTCCCATGGCAGGTAGTTAATACTATTGGTCATAAATCATGTCCCTTTCAATCTCCATTATATAGGAAGAGCAAATTTGTTATGATGCATGTGTCATTACACGCCAATGCCTTTTCATTATCATTTAACTGGATATCCCCAAGGTTCATAATTTGCAGCATAATAATAATTTTTAAAGAACCATTGGTAATCGATAGCACTCAGCATCCCTGTCAGGATCATTTGCAAAACAAATAACAATGCTGCTCTCAAACAACTTTACAGGAAGGATATTTAATCCCCATGAACTGCATTATATGATGGATGAACAAGGAATCCTAGACTACGTATCATGTATTTTCCTTGGATTAAATGTCACTTCAATCAATGTTGCTACCAGCTGTACAATGCTGCTTATGTTTTCACTAAATAATGACGAAGTATTGCCTTACAAACAGACATTAGCTACGTGCTGGGCACCAAAACCACGTGGCAGCGTTATGGGGTGTGAGGAATAGGGCAAGGTGGAGTGCAGAGAAGCAGCGCATGAGTTAGCTGATGTGATGGATAGGGAACATATGGGTGGGTTTGCTTCACAGAGCTCACCAAGGCATGGACCTGTCCTTGTTACCAGAACACCCAGCATAGCTTCCACACCAAAATCAAGGCACTGGCAGAACAAGGTGCTGTTTGCAGCCCTTTGGTAATGCAGAGCTTGGGTTTAAGTTATAGGTAGTAACTCTACAGAAGTGCCAAGTACTATTATTAAATAAGAGGTTCAGCAGTCTGCCTCATTAGTTAGCAGACAGACCTTGAGGACAACAGAGGCTTGATTCATTTATTGCTTTTCATTTTCCTTCAGCATGTATCACCAGAGGCTGTAATTGGGAAAGTAACTTTGTCCTGACTGCCCTGGTTGTGGTCAGTCTGTCTCAAGTCCATCTGCACCCTAGGCTGTGACATTTAATGGAGCTTTTACATATAAAATTGAGACAGAAGCAGTTGACCCAGGCAGGCAATGAGTGCACGGAGAGGCACTGGCAGGGATGGCATTGACTACAGGGTCTGACACACCCCCATGCATTCCTGGCTGTGCTGCAGCTCTCGATAACGCAGCCAGCATCCAGCCCAAGGCTCCCTAATGAACATCTCTGAAGTCAGATTAAAGTCAGCCACAACATCTGTCGTTCAGCAACCTCACTGTTGGGGAGCCTGAGTTACCTGTTGCATGGCCAAGAGCCAGCCAGCTCCTGCATCTTTCCTTTAGATGGTTTTCCAAGGCATGAAATCCATGTTTTAATTTTCCAAGCAGGTTTCTGCCTCTCCGGAGCTCTCCAGCAGAGCCACATCTCACTACTTACAGCTCGAGACACCTTTAGCAAAATCTCCAGTTCCTACTGATGTGGAAAATTCATGCATTTCTCTCCCCGTAAGCGCAAGTCTGGCATTCATAGCACTTCCCAGTGATAAGCTCCAAATCACTCATCGCTGGAAAGCCTGCACTTCAGTAAGGATGGACAGAGTCAGGGGGAAAAAAAAAAACAAACAAATAAACACACCAACGCAACACCCTTGGACCCAAAAAGCACTTTAGCTGTGGGAGATTACAGAGTCCTATTTAGTAATATCAGAGAGGATTTTCCACAGAGGAAACATCTCCAACCTGGCTACAGGAAGATAGGAAAATTAAATATGTTGAGAAGAAGAAACCCCATGGAGTTTTCATTGTTAGGGTTCAATTTTAGAGACAAATGTGTTTCAGAACCTTGCAGCTCAGCAGCACCTCAACTGGGCTGCACACTTCTGTTGGAACTAGATGATTATAAGGTCCTTTCCAACCCTAACTATTCCATGATTCTATGGCTGCCCCAAGGAAAATGCCATTAAAGAAAATACAGCTATTTTTAAAGCTAAAAGGACAAATTCTCCTCCCATTTACAGCAGTGACCTCATGACTCTCCACAGGGTTGGACAGGCACAGCCCTGAGTTGGGGCTATTTTGAGCATCCTCCAGAGTCACCAGGCACCCATCAGGCAGAAAGCACAGAAGAGCAGGAAGAAGCCCTCACCTCAGACAGTCAAACCCAACCTCTTAAGACACTGATAGGGTAAAATGAGAGTAAAATGAATCCCCTGCTCAAATAAAACACTTTAATCAAAACCCTCCAGCTAGCCTGAAGGGCTGGGATGGGCACAACCCCATACAAGCATGGGCATGAGCAGTGCTGGTGCATCTGCTGCCATCCCTGCTGAAGCATTACACATGCACATGTAGTACAAACTCATTCAGGGCTCTTCCATAGATGAAATATTTAAATGGTTTATGCATTGCTATCTCTTTTCATTTAAATAAGATGGAATTGCTATAAACTGACTTGGGATGACTTGCTGTCCCCAGCACTTTTTTTTTCCCCTTCAATTTCCCACCTGCAGTTTCCTCAGGCTCTCATTCAGCACAATCTCAGAGCTTTGTAAGCACAATTCATGATGGTAAATGGATGGAGACCTCTAGGAAAGCTCAGATGCTGCACAGTGATGAGGAAGCACCATTCACTCTTAAGCAAGCATGTAGGTTACAGTGTGGCTGAAAGGATACCGCGCATCAAAAAGGATGCAGAGCCTGGCCTTTCTCATCTACATTTGGGACAAGCACCATCTGCCTTGGCACCCAACCCAAGTAGTTTGCATCACCCTTTTTGGGAGCTGCTGCTCTCACCCCCAAGGCAGCAGCTGCATTTTTAGCTGCTGATGACACCACTAAAAGCAAGGTGTGTGGCAAGCTCTGGAAGACAAGACACAACCAATACATAATTCTCTGCTGGTGTGCTCAGGCACAGCCTAAAACCTTCAAGAGCATTAGGCTGGGAGGTACTTCCCAGCTCATGTGGTCCACAGGAGGTAGTACCCCAACACTCAGGTTTTCATCCCACAGCCATGCCCAGTTCTCGAGCCCAGAAAACTGCATGCACACACACAGCTTCATTAGCAAAGTCAATGGGCAATGAATGATCAAAGCAACCAGGAATTCTACTCAAATTCTCACCCTTGAAGCAAGGGGGCCAAACATTGCTGTCCATGGTGCAAGGGGAGAGAGAACACATCTGTGGGCAGGGAGGGAAGATGTCTCCCTTGGACTGCAGGAACCTAAAGCTGTGTGCACATCCATATGTGTAACAGAACAGGCCCTGACCCAGCGCACACATCAATCTGTCATCACCAAGATTTAGGAGAATATTTAAAATTAAGCAAAAATTTCTTTGTGCTGCATAACTAACAATAAAGAAAGAAAACAAGTCTCATGGTTCAAGCAGAAGCAGATGCCAAAGGGTTTGATCACAGCACAGGCTCCAGCACCAATGCCCCAGGAAACCCTATGCATGTCACTTCACCTCCAGGTTTACCCACCAAATGCAGCTGCCAGCTGTCCAGGAATCTCCATGATTCCCCTTACATCCATAAGGGGCTCTTAGAGTATCACAGAAAACCTGACCAGCTTTGAAGGCCATTTCTCTTAAAGCTCATCCAGTTCCAACCCCCTGCCACGGGCAGGAACACCTTCCTCTAGAGCAGGTTGCTCCAAGCCCCATCCAGCCTGGCCTTGAACACTGCCAGGGATGGGGCAGCCACAGCTTCTCTGGGCACCCTGTGCCAGTTTCCTGCTGAAAATAAAACCAGCAGCATTTCAAAACAGAAGAGGAGAAAAGCAAGATCAAACACACTTATTTCCCAACCCAGCCTAATTAAAATGAAGTGTATTCACTGTTCACCATCACAAGTAAGCTCTCCAGTGCAAAACAGAATGCATCATCCCAAGGACTATACAACATGACACTGGTCTGTGGCTGTTTTGTTAGGAAGATAAAGACTGGGGGGGGGAAAAATATATATGTATATGTGTGTATGTGTCAGTATATATGTCAGAACAGGACCTAATAATTCTTCATTAAAAGAGAGAGGAGAAAAGCCATGCAGAAAGAATGGGCCTTTTCCTTAAAGCTAACGTGGAATTAGGGAACCTACAATTGAGTTCACAGCTGGAAAGGATTTTAATACAGAAGGGGACTTTTTTGCAGAACTATTAGTGAAGTTCAAGATTAACAAACTGACTCACACAGTAAAAACCACAACAGGCTTCTCTGAATTTTGATGTGGTAGTGGTGCTCACTTTACTTGTAAGCATTACAGTTGGACTTGACCATAAGTGTCTTTTCCAACCAAAGCAATTCTCTGATTTCTGGTTGAACTTTAAGACTCACATCCCACAGATTTATTCCCCCTGCTTTCTTTAACAATGAAGCAGAACAAAACTCCCCAGCCTAATTTCTGCTCCACTGTGAATTGGAACAGCTGTTGAAACCTGTTGACTTATTTAAAAGTCCTCAAGTTTTCCCTTTACTTCTCTGATGATGTTCTCCAGAAGCAGTTGTGTTATTCACATGCTTGTGCTTCAGTATTTCCCTAGACAAGGTAAACAGGACCCAGGCCAAGTGGGCCTGGATGGGTTCAGATGGGTGTCCATTCCTACCCCACAGTCTCAGTCCTACCTGCCTGCACAGCTCAATCCCAGCATCCTGCTCAGTTCACCAAGCACAGCTCTTCCTAGCACGGTCCAGGTCCCCACAGACACTAGGGGCAGAGGCTCAAACACAGACATCATGAAAGTTCAATCGTGCCATAAAACACAAGAGATAGGTTAGAACTCCTGGATTTTAAATAGAAACTCTCCATCCCTTTGGACCAGATGTTGTGATTCACTGCTCAGCACCACCTTCCCAGGAGAAGGCGGCTGGAAGTGACATTACTGCAGTGCCTCCCTCCATCCCCAGGCATGAATCAGCTCAGTGATACCAGCAGTCAGAGCCCTTGTCCTGATGGATGTCCTGTCTATCATGTTCACTATGTCTGCCCACATCTGTACCTGCTGTGCCTTGAGTAGGGGCAGAACCAGCATAAGGGTTATGGGTTCTGACTCCAAGCTACATCTTGGGGCAGCAGTAAAGCAGTAGCAAGTATTTTTATACCCCAAAACCAGTGCAAAATGTTCATTTTTTTTTTTTAAATAACTCCTTTTTTTGTGCTACTTGAACAACTTCACTCTTTTTGCTATGAGAGCTCAGAAGGGAGGGTGGGAATTGCCTCTTCAGGGCTAGACAGAGACTTCTTTGCCCAATGATGAACTCCTTAACTGTCCCAGGCTTTTTGCTTGTGATCAGACTGAATCAGCAGCCCAGTCTGGAGAAGGAAGAGTTAACTTCTAATGTCACAAGATGAGCACTTGGGCCATGCAATTACCACCTCTGTTAGAATATCTTGGTGAACACCAGCATTAATGGAACCAGCACTGAGCCACAGTCAAGACACTCATCCTTTGACAGTGCTCTATTGCAACAACTTTATTTTGATGATACTGGATGATTAATGCTTACAGCCACTGTCATTTCCTCTGATAGATTTTGGGGCTGTGTAATGGCATTTGCTCAATGCACCGTTCTTGAAAAGCTGCACTTATCATAGCGTGGAGGAGAGAGATGCTCCGAGCATCAGCCATCAGCAGGCAGGCACTGTGCAAGCTGCAGGTGGCCAGGAGAGTTTCTTTGAGGAATACAGGGATGTTTATGGAAAGCCTTGCCCAGGAAAGGCTGCAGGGTGAGAGGAAGGTATGTTAAACAGCTGGTGTTGTAAGGAGTGCAGAGAGTTTGTCTTATCCAGTGAAAAGAGACTTCTATATCACAGCCAAGAGCTGTAGCAGACCTAGCTGTTTTGCCACTAACATACTGGAAGATCACACCCTGGGTTGAGACTCTCCAGGTCTGACTTGCAGCCACATCAAGCTCTCAGAACTGCTCTTGAAGCCAGAAAGGATCCAAAAAAATCAGACTGATCAGTCAATACAAGAAGACAGACACAAATATCTTAACAGCAGCATTCACTAATGGCAAAGAGCACCCTAACAACCTTGGAAACCACAATCTTCACCTCTATGCCTCCAAGTCATCCCCCCCCCACACCTGTAACATGAGGACAGGAAGCATATACCTCACCTGGCTGCTGCAGCATTCTCCTGATCAGCTCATTAATTCATGCAAAGCATTAGATAGACAGCAGATGAATGGCTTTACACAATAGTCCTTGCTACAGTGAAATATTGCCACTGAATTCTCCACTGGCACACTTCCACCTAACCAGCACAGAGCAGTCCAGGCTCACGCAGGGACACCCACAATGTCCAGAGCAGTTGGGTCTGAGGATTCCCTGGCTGGAGACACCCTTTCCACAAGGCTTCTCTCAGCTTGGTTTTCATCTCGTCATATTTAAAAGCTGTCTCAGGAGCGTAATGACTTTAAACTCACTCACGGCTGCAGTCAATCAATGGAGCGGCTGCTCGTGCCTCGCTAGCAGGCGGTGATGAATGGGGCTTTCGAGCTGCATCACTCGCCTCCGAGTGAGAGGAGAGTGTGGGCAGACGGTGGGGAACAGAAGCGAAGCCAGAAACAGGAATTAAAGGTAGAAACAGGATGGCGGGTAGGAAAACCCAACCTGCTCACTGCAAACCTGGGACAAGCATTCTGGAAGGCATGGCTTGAAGGGAACGGTCCTTGCTTGCGTTAGCCTCTCTGATCTGTTATCATCACGTACCTTAAATAAAGCAGCTATTACAGTTATTGTAGATAAGTGCGAACACCAAACCTGGCTTGTAAAAAGAACCAGAGCCCTGGCCACTAGCCTCCTCCCTCTGCACATGCCCCTGACCCAGCTTTCCTTCCCAGGAGGAGCTGAAGAGCTAACACCAGAAAGCAGCTCTCAAGAGCATGTCTACCCTCAGGACAACACGATAAAGGGCACAGTGTTGAAGGTGTTATCCCTTGACTCTTCCCATGCAGCAGTCGACAGACACAAGCCCCACTGGGTGACACATAGCAGCACCCTGCCTCCCCATCCCTGGGCAGCAGAGAGAAGCAGCCATGGGTGCTTGCAGCCACCCCAGAGACCAGAGGAACAGGGAGCATCCATGTAAGTTTCCAAGGAAGAAAAAACACAAACACATGCATAAGACCCCTGCCTGGGGGAGCCCAAAGGACCTAGTTCTGATCCAGCATGCTGCCAAGCACCCTGCTTTACTGAGAAAGGATGCTGCTCAGCATTTGGAAGGAGCTGCTTCACATCTGGGTCTTTTTCTCCCTCTTTCTCCAGTTACAGAGTCAGGTCAGCACTGTGCAGCCTGTGAGCATAGTATGGGAAACAGGTATTATCAAAGAAGCTGCAGTTGATGGTGTGAGCATCACAGGTGGGCGTTATGAGCCTCACAAAGCACAGAGGGGGAAAGAGTCAAAAAGAATGAAGCCCACCACGCCAGCAAAGTAAAAACAAGAGGCAGTAAAAGTAAATGAATGATGTTCCAATTTGAGCAATCACCAGTTAAGAATGTGCAATTGAATTAATGCAACATTTAGAAGCCCCAGTAAGTCCTGACCTGGGATATAAACACATTCTAGGGCTCCTTTGACATCGCGTATCTCATGCCTCACTACCCACAATTTGTTTTAATGCCACCAGAACCTCCAGATTTATTCATGTACCTGTCACTCACCATTGTTTCACATTTACCCCACATATTTATACCCTCTCCCCTCAATTCTGCACACCAAGCGCTCCATATGGGACAGCAATAACCATTTGATATGTCATAGTTGTGTGATAAATTAGCTCAGGTCATCAACCACCTCCCCTCCCTATGCCAAATAGCCACAAGACTGGGTCTAATTTATTTAGAGCCTGGAAAAAATCAAATACCTCATCAGAAAACAAACCCATCTTCTACAAATAATGTTTTTCTACAGCTTCAAGTGTCAGTTTACTGCACATTATACTGAAAAAAAGGCTCTGCACAAGCAGGATCTAAGCCCAGAACAGGTTGAGAAACTGATACCATCACACCTTGGAAATGGAGGAAAACAGCAGCTCAGGAAAAAGGGAAAGAAAGAACCCTCAAAGGTTTCACAGCAGATACTTGTACCTGTGAAAGGTCCTGAGATATTGCATTTGCAGCTGGGACAGTTTTGCTTTGGGTATTTAGCAAGAGGCTTCATATGCAATTATTCTTCCCTTCTTTCAAGCCCTTCACAGTGATGCTCACGGCTCTTACTACACCTGCGTTTCTAGGAAGAGATACAAGCACACCAAAAGCAAAGAGAGAAATCCAGCAAAATTGTTTAAAGCTGCTAAGAAACTTGTAAGGAAAGCAGCATGAGAAAACATACAGGTGAATCCAAGTTCACACACAAATATATATAGCTCTAGGAAAGGGGGAAAAAAGAAACCAACATTAAAGTACCTTATACTTAGATATGCGCATATACTGTAGCAAAATATACATGTTGTTTATAAGATATATTGGAAGATTTTTCCCCAGAAGATGCCATAGAAAGTATAGAATTTATTATCTCTGCCTGTCCATTTTACAAAGATATACACAAATAAGTTGCCAAAGCTGCCTGCAGTTTAACTCCATTAAATCCAATGAATGAGTTTGGCCCACAAAAAACTCTGCACTTACTGTAATAAAGCTAAAAGCTGATAGCAGCTGATACAGTGAAACGTGTACATTTCCATACACTTCTTCCTGCTGATTTAGAAATACAAGCGAGCTACAGAGATTGCTCTTGTCCAGCTCCTAGAGAAATGCTGAAATGGAGGAAGCAAAATCCCAAACCTTGGAGTTTTTTCTTCCAGTTTCCCCTAAGCACAAATGGGAGAGGGGTAGGGGAAGCCAATGGGGCTGTGTTCACTTGGCTTTTCCCACCAATAGCCCTGACCACATAAAGTGGGTGTGTTTGAACAAAAACCCTGATGGTTTGGTCCCCAATTGGGCAGAACCCCAAACAGCAGAACAAGGATCACAGGTCTGGACCCCATTCTGGGATACCAAATTCTCCCCTGCTGGTACCCAGAAGGGAGAAAATGTTCAGGCTCCAGGGCAGAGATGTGGGATGCTCTGCTCCGCAAGGCATTTGGCCACAATTAAGTTTGCAGAGAGCTCTCCTCATGATCAGTGGTTCTCCACCCACTAGGTCATATTGAATTATACCTTGAACCTTACACTGCGTGGGGGATGATGCCAGGCAGTACAGAGGCTGGACCCAAATGACACCACGCAAGCCTCCCCTGATTGATAGGAGGGGGTTTTGCTGTTGAGGTTTGGGGTTTCTAAATGCATACAGCTTCCACACTGCTGCCATAACCACACCAACTCCATCCCCACCTCCCTGGGCCCCTGCTGTGTCTCTTCTGCTCCCTTATACAGGCTGATCCACACCCTGTGCCCCCAGTGCCATCTCCTCCAGACCCTCCTGCCCCAGCTCCTCATGGTGCATGAGGGCTCCAGGTCCTCCTCACCTGGAGTTCACTCTCACAGCTCCTTTCTTAGACATTTATTAGTATTCACTTCTATCACAGGGGTATCTCAGACAACCCCTGTGCGAGGTTCTGCACCTACATTCACCACTCCAACAGCCAAACTACACCTCATGTGTCACTTCATGCTCTTCCTCCCCTTTCTGCACTCCAAACCCCTGCCACCCTGGCTGCCACTGCTCTCCTGATGATGTAGCAGATATGGGACTAGGGCTCAGGGTCTCCAGCCCTTTCCCCTCAACATCCCCATAGCCCCGCTGCATTCACAGCAATGTCTCCTTCCTCACCCATACTCTGGGGCCATGCATGGCTACATAGCCATCCCACTGAGCACATCCAGGTCCTCTCCTTCCCCACCAGCCCCCTCTGGGCCCAGTTTGCCAGTGACCATCACACCTCCATGACTCACCACACCCAGCCCCAGTGCTGTCCCACCATAGGGCTCACCTAGATTCTTCCCCAGGTCCTGGGTTCATAGCACCACATCAATCCAGGAACCACAATGGATCATGCAAAAGACTGCTCAAGACTATGCTTCCAGCATGTATCACCCCTATAGCAGCTTCCCCTCCTCTTCCATCCTTCACCTAAAAGCATTGCTGATGCCTCCCTCAGCTTCCCCATCACAGACAGCTCCAAAAGGCACAACCTACCTGCATCAAGCCCTCAACCCCACATCCTCATCTTGTGAAACATCTCATTACCCTACACCAATTCCTACTTAAATCCCTCTACTCCACTGGGCTTTTCAGTGCTCTTTGCTCAGAAACCACCTAATCCCAGGCTTTTCCTACACCTGGAGTTAACACCAATTCACAGCCAAGCACCAGCAGCTGGGATGCCGCAGGTGTTGCTGTGCTGCTGTTCCTGGTGTGAAATCCCAGCCCTGGAGCAACCAGCAGAGAAACTCCATGTGGACCAGCACAGCTAGGATGTGCCTGGCTGCTGCTTCCCTTATCCCTTTGGGACACTGGGCTTTACTGGCACAACCTGGTCACTGGTCCCCAGCACATGCACAGGGAAAATAAACATCATTAAAAAATGCCTGAGGATGAGGTTGAGAGTACAAACAGGCAGGACAGCACCGGGCTCTCTCGGGAAATGACCACATGCTGTCCCCATCACAGCTTTTCCAACCGCAGCACTACATCCAGAGCTTGACTCAGAAACCTCAGAAGCACCGGACACATCTTTCTGTTTGCATGAACTGTGCATAGGATGGGAGAGCTGCAATAAGTAATCCATAGCTCATCATAATAAACCTTGCACCTCGAACAAACCAAAAGCCTGACCTTTCATAGTTAAGGTGTCCTGGTGAGAGGTTACATCTTGTGTTTTGTGATCATCAAACAGGAAAAGCATCAGCCAGACAGGGAGAACAAGCTCTTATCTAGACCTGATTTCTCTCCCCTCCAGGGGATCCTGTAGGATATTTCAGTTCTCTCTCACTCTCTGTATGACTCTTCCCTCCCTCAGTTGCTTGAAATCAGCCAAATTTACAATCTAATCTGGCCCAGAGTCAAAGGGGAGAAAAATCAAGTCCTAATGCAGTGACTACTTTGAATGGGGGATTGAAGCCAATCAGAAAGGCATTATTGATCCCTGCTCGGAGCACCTCGGTCAGGGAGGGGAACGCTGCGGGCAGCCGCAGAGCTGCCCACCGCAGCCAGCTGGGCTGCCCTGCCAGGCCTGCAGCTTCCCCAGCACTCACCCGGGCTGGGAGCCAGCCCCATCCCACATGAGCTCCCTGCCTGAGAGAGCACCCAGCACTGGCGGGCACCCACAGCGTGCGGTACCCCATGTGCGTGTGCAAGACCGTGACCCACCATGGGTGCTTGTGCACGAGCACTTCAGAGTGGACCCATCTGAGAGAGCAAGGCTGCTACAGCAAACAGGGGGTGTATGCATGGGCATGGGCAGTATTAGTGCAAAGCAAAGCGCAGGCTGCAGGTCTGGGGAGAGAGTGTCTGTGTGTATGTATGTGTGCGTGTGTGTGTACGCCTGTGTGTGTATATGTATATGTATATGCATGTGTGTGTGTGTATGCATGTGCGTACCTGTCCCCGCCAGCTGCCCGCCTGCAGGACCCACAAGCACAGTCCCTGCAGCGGACAGAAGGAAGGAGGTAGCAGGCAGGGGGAAGGAGGCAGAGCGGTGGCTCAGCCCAAGCAGTGGGGCAGGTGGGACAGAGGATGGAGAGCAGTCGAACGGTGCCAGGCTCCTCTCTGGGCATCCTTGCGTGAGCACCCAGTGCTTCAGCCGGTGCTAGCGCTACACACTCCTCTGCCTTATGTAACGTCAGCGGGGATGGAGACCGGGGGAGAGGAGCTGACCCCATCCCGAAGCAGGACCTGGACACCCCCAAGTAGGGTGGATCTAGAAGCCAGGCTGAGGAGGGTCCATTGCCGGCGGGTGCGTTGGGCCCGGCTCGGGGCTGCCCCGCTGCGGGACAGGTCCGGCCGCCGGTGCCGGTCACCTCCGAGAAACAGCCGCCCCGGCTCGACAGGGCCAGGGCATGGCTTCCGCTGCGGAGGGGCTGTCCAGGGGAAGGGGCTCAGCCCGAAGCCCCCCCCCGGAGCAAGCGGGGACGCGGGGCGGCAGTACCGGGAGATGGGGAAGGGGGGGAGTCCTGGGAAGTTCGGGGAATCCCACATCTCGCAGGAGGGAAACAGCCCCCCTAAAATAAACAAGTAAAATGAAAAAATAAATAAAATAAATCAAACCCCAAACATGCGCGGTACCGGTAGCTCCTGTCCCCCCTCCTCGGGCTGTGCCCCCCAGCCTGCCATCGCTGGGCTGTGCGACCACCGGCACCTCCTTACCTGCCGGCGTCACATCTGCTGCTGCTGCCTGCCCTGCTCCGGCTCTTCCTTCTTCTTGCTTCTTCCTCCTTCTGGTTCTTCCTCCTCTTTCCTCCTCCTCCTCTCTCCCTCTCCCTGCTGCTTGGGGCTCTTTATGGAGATTCATTCATTCATGCCTTCCCATCGGTCCCTCAGCGTTTCCCTGCCTCCCGGAGGCAGAGCGTGTGACGCCTCGCCCCTTTCCAGCCACTTTCTGCTGTCACAGAGCGGCGCTGCCCCAACCCGCAGCGGCGGCCGGGATTGGGACACGCAGCTCCGGTCCCTGGGACCGACCCCAGAGCGGGGTCTGGGGAGTGGGCACGGCACTGACCAGCCCCTCTGGTTTACAGGCGGTCTCAAGCCCCCGTCAACGAGGCGTCGGGTCTCTCTTCGCCCGCCCCATCCCAAACCCCGCCGTCACCGACCAACGGCTGCCGACGAGAGGGAGTGAATAGGCCCGTACCCCCCGCGTATCCCTCGGCTCCTCTTTCCCTCTCTGCTCTCCCGCGGACCGTCCTTGCTCCCCCTCTCCTGCTGCCTCTGCAGCAGGACCGCATCCCGTTCCGCTGAGCGCTGCCCCATCCACGCCGCTTACAAAAGCGCTGACTCAATCTCGGAGCTGCTGAACCCGGCGTGTGGAGCCCGGGCTACCCTGCCAGCCAGGCACCGGACCCCGGCCCGAGTCCTCCCCCCCGTATCCTGGGGTCCTCCAGGTAACCGGGCCAAGTTCACTCCTGCTCCAGCCCTCCCCAAGACGGGGGTCCCACCCTTGCCCAGCGCTGCCTGCACCCTCGCTGCACTTTGAGGATGCTGGAGGCACCCTCCGGTCCCCACAGAAAGCACCGCGCTGCCCATCTCCCCCCACTGCATCTCTACCCTCCAGGCCGGGGCAAAACAGAAAGTCTGGACAGGTCTAAGCCCCGCAAGGTGCCATGCTGGAGGTGCTGGAGGGGAGTATTTTAGGTGCTAAACTTCGAGGCGGGGGGGAGGCAGGGATGCCTCCTCTCTGCACAGACACAAGGTTGTTCTTTCCAGCCAGGCAGGGCGGAAAAATCCGCTTTTTCCCTTAAAGACACCGTCGGAAATGTGAAGAGCAGCGTCTGGGTTTGGGCGCTGCCGGAGCCTTGAAGCGACAAGCCGTTAATTTGGGGTGAAACCCCTTAAAAATACTCGCCGAAGGGCCCCGCCCGCTCCCCGGTGAGCAGTGCCGTCTGTACAGGCGGTGCCACCCCCTTTGCCAACGTTGCCATCAATTTCTATTAACGATCCCTTTATTCACCGCTGCAAACTTCTTAATATTTCATACCGTGCAAAACCGTCACTGAAACGGTCGGAGCTGATGGGAGGAAGCGAGTCCCCGGCCGGGGAAGGTGTGAGCGGCCGCGACCGGCCGAGTCCGGCTGCCCCAGCCCCGGGTGAGCCTGTTGATACAGGGCCCCCCCTTCCCTCTCCCCTCCACGGGGCTTTCCCCGGGCTGTAAATCACAGCCTGGATGTGGGCAGCATCGCCGTTTCGACGGGCTGCCCGTCCGGGGGAAAGCAGGGATGAGCGGAGATGCGGAGGTTTCTGGATGGGAAGAGCAGGAGAAGGAAAGGAGGGTGCGAGGACCCCGACGGCCAGCATGTTTCCAGCACCGGGACGCTGCTGCCGGCCGGGTCCCGCCGCGCACGGGTGAAGCAGCCCCTCTCCATGTCGAGCGGGATGGGGCTGAGGACCACAGGGGTGCTTGGGGCGGTTGGAGGGGTCCTGGCCCTGGTGGAGCTGCCCCTCACTCGCTCTGGCATCCGCTGGTACTACCTCACGCGTAATGTGAGGCAGGACCCGGGCAGGGGGGGTCCTGCATAGGAATCCCCTCGAAGAAGGAGGGGGGCATCCCAGTTCCACGCCGGAGTGCGGACGGGGCAACCCTCGCGGCGCCCCAGCTTCATTAAAGCTTCATTAAAATCAATCAAGCAAATTCTTTGGCAACTCCGGTCGCGGTTCAACGCCCGCCCCGGTCCCGCGGGCTCAGCCTGAATTTGGGAACTGAGACGGAACTTTACAGCAACGTCTGTCATTAGAATTAAAACTGCAACACACCCACGGGGGAGGAACACGCTCCCGCCTGTCCCCCACTCCCTGTTTTAGAAACAAGCTAGCGAGAGCTGCTCAAACTCACAGAACGGCCCCTGATCCCCGCTTTCCCCAGGGCCATCCACCCGCAGCCGCACCGAGCCAGGATGCGGGGCCGGCGGCGTCCCGGACACCTGCCTTCGGCCGGAGGCTGTGTGCCCCCTGAGCAGGGACCCCTACGCCCGTCCCCCTCTTCTGATTTTCTTTAATTAAAGCTCTATGTGCAGCACGTTTCAAGAGGACCGAAATAGCCGCTGGAGGAGCGCATGTGGGGAGGCAGGTCCGAGCTGCCGGCGTGGGAATGCAGAGGGATGGGGGGGGGGGGCAAAGGGGG
>NDXB01015430.1:146069-173416 GCA_002631895.1 Agapornis roseicollis | reverse complement strand
GGGGAATGGGGGGGGGGGGGGGGGGGGGGCAAAGGGGGAGAGAGCCTGGAGCGGCGCTACCACAGCCCCCAGGCGTGGGGCCACCGGGGTTATTAGGGTGCTGGGTGAGACACATACACACATACACCCCCATTCCCGGAGCAAAAGACCACCATCCCCAGCAGGACACTACTGCCCGCGGCACCGGCTCTAACCCCGGAGCACAGGGGCTTCCCGCGGGCAACAGTTGCAGCGGCGACAGGGATGCCCCCGTTAAGCAGGGGGGGGACACCCCAAGGTTAGGATCTCCCATGGACAGGGGATACTCCCCCGGCTCCGCACCCTGGACCCGGCCGGGGGAGCTCCGGGCCCGCCCGCCCCGTCGCACAGGGGTGGCCGGATCCGAGAGACCCCCGCCCCGCGGTCCCCGCCCGCTCAGCCCCATCCTGCGCTGCAGCCGCAGAAAGTTTGGCTACAGGGAGCGGCCACCGGGGGCTGCGTGGGGCTCGCCGGGCACTCGGGGTCCCCGGGCACCGCGATGGGGGGACACCTGGGGGCTCAGCCTGGGGTCGGTGCCGGGAGGAAGGGAGGGGGATGAACGTGCGGGCTGCGGCGGGGGCTGCGGGCACACTTACCTGCTTCGGCGGCGACTCTCGGCGCTCGGCGGCGCGCCCAGTCCCGAGGCGCGGTGATGGGCGGCGAGAGCACCCGCGGCTGCGGCTCCCCGCGCCCTTCCAGGCGGGCGGACCGGGGGCAGGAGGCGGGCAGGGAAACGCAGCCTGAGCCGAGCAAATCCCAGTGCTGGAGCCGGCCTCCGAGAAGAGAAGGGCTGCAGCTCCTCACTGCGTCAGGCGAAGAGCCCTGCCCGTGCAGGCGGCGCCGGGCAGCGCTGCCAGGCCCGGGGGGCTCCCATCGGCACGGCTCGGCTCGGATGGGATGGGCACGGCTCGGCTCGGCTCGGCACGGCGGTGCGGCTCGGCTCGGCACGGCTCGGTACGACTCGGCTCGGCACTGGTCGGCTCGGCACTGCCCAGCTCGGTTGAGCCTGGCTAGATGCGACCCGGCTGGGTCCGAGCGCGCTGTCACGACATGGAGCGATGCGCGGCTTGTCGGGTAGAGCCGGGTTGGGAGCGGGGCAGGGGAGCGGGGATGTCTGTATTTTTGTGTGTGACACTGTGTGCATGTGTGACACTTGATGTGTGTGACTCTGTGTGTGCAACACGGACACTATGTGTGTGACACCTCGCGGGGGGTGTGAGTAGTGCTGGGGAGGGGTTTGTGAAGATGTGAGTGTGTCTGTCGGGGACATCTGCCTCTGTGTGTGTGACACTGTTTGTGTGTGCGTGTGGTGACACACCGCGGGGGGTGCGGGGATGGCTGTGCGGGGTGTGTGTCTGTATGTCGGGGGGTATCTGTGTGTGTGTGACAGGCCATGGGGGGAGTGTGTCTGTATTCATGCAAATGTGTGTCTGTCTGTGAGCCCATGTGAACATCTCTCTGTGAGTATCCCCACGTGGGCATGGTGTGTGAATGACATCATACACACACGGGGACACCCCTCACACCAAATCTGAACCTCCATGGGTCAATCTAGGCCCAGCTGGGCAGCACCCAGTGACACTGGGACCAGAGGGAGAGCCAGGACACTGATGGGGCTGGACTTGGACCCACATCCGCAGCCCCCAGGGTCCCCAGCACCCTGTGCTCCGCCCTTTCCCATCTCCCTGCCCCAGATCACCTCTTACATGACCCAGATCCTGCCATCTCGCCTTCCTGTTTGGGGGCTTTATGCAGTTTTAGCATCACAACACACAAATTTGGGGTGATTTGCACTGAGACAGCCCTCAGGATAAAAGTGCTCTTCTCTCTCCTCAGGCACTGTCATTGGAGGTAAGGGCTAGCCAGTTCATTTCTTGTGGTGGCCCAAGGTGTCTCAAGCCATCTCCAAATGCATCTCCATGCCTGTGAGTGCTTTTTGCAGCCCTGCACAGAGGTGGCAGGGGAGACAGAGAAGGTGGGGTGCAGGAGAGTCATTTCATTCCTTTCAGTTTAATAGCAACACCACCACCACAGCCAAAAAAACCTCAAGTGTGGAGTAATAGAGCTGGGAGACAGCCTGGGAACAGGCAAGCTGTGGCCTCTCTCCAGACAGCAGCTGGCAACCTGGCACAGTGCTCCCTGCATTAGACACAGCCCTGGGAAAGTGCCCATGGAAAGGCAGGAGGCACTCCTGTGTGATGGAGAGGACAGGGCAGGGAGAGGAGCTGTAGCATCCTCTGCTCCGCAGCCCTCATCTGCCCCCCTGTGGGGCTTGGTTTCTGTGTGAGCTGGTTGTTCTGGAGTTCTTCCATTTCCCTTCCCCTTTGGTTTCCCCTTCCTCTTGCATCTTCCCCTTCCCTCCTTCCTCTTCCCTTTCCCCTTTCCATTTTCCTTCCCCTTCCCAACCACCACTTGGACCCACACCCTTAAAGCACAGGAAACCCCTCCCTCCCTGGAGCAGGGATATCCCACTTCTCCCACATCCATGGGATGCCCTAAAGTCAAAGAGCTCCCACTTAAATTGCTTTGGACAAATAAATGCAAAGGCAGTGACATGAAACAGGCAGGGGCCCACCATGAGGGTACCATGGGGTCAAGTGTCTTCCATCCTTCCTGTGCCTTTGCTGGTGAAGGCTCTCCAGCTCATGGCTTGCATGAGCAAGCTGTCTCATCTCCCTGGGCAGTGAAGGACACTGCCAGGTCCTTCCTGGTGCCAGGAATGGGGTGTTCCAGGGTGCAGCCTCGTCCTTGGTGCCTCACAGCCCATGTGGCAGCCAGAAGCACTGTGGGTTCAACCCAGCCCTGAAGCTGGGTCTGTCCCATGGCATCTGTAAGTAATCAACTGGAACGGACAGGGATGCCACCAGCACCGTGCTCCATTGCAGGTTTTACCCACAGAGACCAGCAGCAAGAAGAGGGAATATCTGCAATAAGCTCTTTGCACCCAACTCCCCAGAACTACTTGGGGAGAGGCAGACCCCCAGGCCTTATCCATGGATCAAGGACAGGCTTTAAAGGAGCATTCATTCCTACCAGGCCAATGGAGGGGGTGGTGAAAAGACATAGTGCAATCTAACAACTTTGCAACTCAAGATAAATTAATAAAAGAAATAAGTACTTCTGAGCGAGCTGTTCCAGTTCTTCTGAGAGGAACTGACGCCAGCCCAGCCTCTGGCCCTATATTTAGTAAAAATCTAAACCAGACATTGATAATATTATTAAAGACAGGAAGGAGTAAAAGAAGACATTGCCTTGCTGGGATGACTGATCTACTTACGCATGACGGCAGGAGGAGTGCTGTGAGAAAGGTGTCTCGGGTCAGGAGAGCCTCTGCTGGGCTCTCAACCAGCGGAAGAAGACTTCTGGCACAGCAGGTTCAAGCAGTCCTAACCCAGTTTAACAAGTGGTATGGGAGGGAGAGGTGGTGAATAAAACATTGGCTGCTTCTCCCAGTGATGTGACGGTGGTAACGGGAACAAGAGCTCTTCTGTTGCCTATTGTAGCATCACCTGGAAGAAAAATGCTGGGCAAGGGACAAGGCATAGGCTGGGCAGGGCTCTGTTCATCCATGCACAACAGGAATGTGTTACCTGAGATAAGGACATCAAGGGCTCTGAAATGTGATGTGACCTTGGGTGAGTGACATCCCTTCTATCCTTGCTCAGGGCAGAGGCTGAGCTGTCCCCATGCAGTGCCCACAGCAGCAGGGCGCAATCCTACATTCTCTTTGTGTGGTGGAAGTTGTGACAACCTGGTATCCTCCAAGAGAAGAAAGGACTCCCCATCATAGGGGAGACCAGAAAGGTGGCAATGTGACAGCCTTGTGGCTGCCTCAGTGCAGAGCCTGGGGAAAGAGTACAATGTACTCCATGGGACCCCATGTGGGGCAAAGGATGGAGGTCCAGGGTCTTTTGCTCAGTTGGATTGTTCCTTCCTGCCAAAAGGCAATGGCTTCAAGTGTCTTAAAAATCACAAGAGCCTGAACCCCCCCAGAGAAACCCATAACAACAACCACCCACCATGCACAGAGGGTGAACCAGCCTTGCTCCATCCAGAGCTCCAAGGGCTGAGCCTGAAGCTCCTGCTGCAGACACATGTAAAACGTGCCACAACAGGGAGGAAAAGGGAGAATGGTCCTTGTGGGAAGGGCACAATCTTCCCCTCTCACATCCCTATGAGACTGGTTGGTGTCCCCCACTGGAGGGTGAGGAGATGCATCCCTCCACCGAGTCACCATCCAGCAACACAAGGGGATGCTGCCATGTGGTTCCCAGCTATGTGCCAGCGTGGCTGTGGGTGACCTGCTGTCCAAGGGATAATTTCCTGCACCCTGAGCTGCTGCTTTGCTGTTATTGTCAAATCCTATCTAAAAAGCATCAGAGTAATTAGAAAATAAAAAATGACATTTTATGGGCTGTTAGTGCTGTAAGTGGACTAAGGACTAATGGTATTTAAGGAATGCTTGGAAAACAACTCTGGTATTTACATTTGGGAAAGAGTTACCAGGCTCAGGCAGAAGCTGCATTTCAGAAGTTTTGTTGAACACACTCAGTCTCAGTGATGACAAATATTACTGCACATCATTACCCCAATTTTTCAGGGTGCTAAAACCTCATCCATTATGAAACATCTCTGCTGTAGACTTGGGAGCTTGGATGTGTTTTTATAGCTTCCCATTTGTCATGATTTTATTTTTCTTTTAAACTCTGAAGAAGCCAACTTTATGCCAGTGAAATGGGTCAGCAGTGGGGCTGGGGGACCTCTGACAGCTCACAGCCCACATGCAGAGTGGTTGTACATCGTGAATTGCTTTGCTTAGGGCCTTCCACCCAAAGCTGGTGGAGACATCCAGGACTGGCTTGGTCTCTAGCTCTATGTTTATTTGCTGAGCCTGGCAGCTAAGCTGATTCCATGAGGATGATGGAGTTGCCACCCAGACACTCAAGCACTCAACCACATCTAAGAAAAAGACACTTTCCTACACCATGTGCTCCTTGTATTGATCACCAAAGTCTGATAATGGGCTTGATTTAGTCCTATTCCTCCTCACTGATGCTGATCGCTATCTCCCTACTGCACTTGTATCCCTGTGGAGAATAAGGATCCTATGGTTATGACCTTGGCTTCAGTGCAGCAAAGGCTGGGTGTCAGCAAAAGCCCCAAGGGACTCATCCTACAGTTGATGGTTTCTTTTGTCCCCTCCGGATACCCTGACATGCTACTGTAGTGCAGATTATGTAGTTCTTTCCATCTGAAGACCTCCAAGTGAGTAAACAGAGTGAATAATTCACAGTGTGTAATTTCTTTAAAGATCTTTCTCTCTTTTTTAACTTTCCTCCCCTACACACATTGTCTGTGAAGAGAATAAGAAATTCTCCAGTGCATTTGTTCAGTCTTATTCACAACTCTCTCTGATGAACAACTCTCAGCTTGCAGGTGCTTTCAAGCTAAGGAGTCTGACATCAAGTCTTCAAGTTGCAATTTGGGTAATGGCCAAACAAAACACACATTCCGAGTTACACATCCCAGGGCAATGTCCAGATCTGATGTCCAAATCCACCCTGTACTCTTAGCTGCCTCCAAACATCATTGGATGGAGAGAAAAGGCTTTATTCTGTCCTTCTTGGCACTGCACAGGGGCAAACATAGGCATTATGACCCCCATTTTCACAAGTGGCCACTGATTTAAGGGCCTCATTTAAGACATTAAAGGCATGCTACTTGTATCCAATGTTTAGTCTGCTTTGGGGTGGTGATGGAGGCAAGTCAGCCTGGATCTGAATGTCTTCAGAGCAAAGCTTTTCCTTTCTTGCTTTGCCTTCAGTTCTCCTACACTCCTTGTGTACATCTGAGGTCATTTCCACTGATCCTTTGCTCAAGGAATCTCACCTTGGCATGAGTGAGAGACCTCATCTGTCCTTCAAAAGGCAGAGTCAAACCAAGCAATGCTATTCCAGGGCTGTCATTGAGATGAAACTACTCAGCTTTGCCAAAGCCATCCCTGAAGTTGGCCCCCAGCAAGAAAGGTTGACAGGGAGCATATTCCTGCCTTGAAGACATGTAGAAGCAGCCTGACTTTCTTTTTATTTACAGAGCATCAGATTGCACATTCCCTAAGAGCTCTGATTCATCCCTCCCAAACCCTAGAACAAATACTCCAAAATCAGTCTACAGCATGGGGACAGGCTTTGTTCAGCGCTTTGAAAGGGAGCAGGTAAAGTCATTACCCTCACTTTGCATCGCAGAAGTGATATGCATAAAGCTGCACAGAACAACCCTGCAAAGCTCAAAGGAAACAAATGGGTGACTTGCACCATGAATTTCAATGGGACTTTGTGCCGCCAGGATAATAGCCAGCGAGACAGTGAAATATTGCACAGAGAGACATTGGGCAGTAAAAACAAGTTTCACTAGCTAATGCAGTGGACTATCCCGCAATATCACATGCAGGGAGATTGCAGAGCAATTGAGCAGGGGCATGTGGAGCAGCCTGAGAGATTAGGGAGCATGCTGGGACACAGGGCTGGAATAATTCAGGATGGGGTGTGGGGGTCTTTGAAGCACAGGGAATTATGCTGTAGCTTCTCACTGGAGCTGCCCCTCCAGCTTGAAGAGGTATTTATCCAGCTTGGCTTGGAGGCTGAATAGGTCTGGGGGTCTCCAGCCAATTTTTCACATGGGTTAGCTATAGCCCTTGGAGCCCTGGACCTGCTGGGGGTCTGCAGTGGCTGCACAATGGAGATCTGTAGCCAAGTTTCTTGTTATTATTCCCAACAATTGCCTTCACACCGATCCCTGGCTGCTGAACACAGGTTGCCTCAGGTTGCCTCTGTGCTGTGGTCGCAAGCAGGGCAGACAAGGGAGAGTTTGCAAGAGAAGGGGCTACAGAGAGCCCCAGCCACGGATACAGCATCCACAACAGCATCTCAGCTCCATGGGGATGGTGCTCCAAAGCATCTCTGCTTCCTGTGAGCTCCCTGCTCTTCCCATCATCCTCTGTGGGATGCCCTGCAGGCCACGGGCTCAGTAAAGTCTCTAAATACTGACTGGGAAAAATCATCCTCCCATTGGACACATGGAGTATAGAAGGCTTCCATGTAGCCTGATAACTCACCTGTGGCTGGAGTGAAGTGAATTAGCATCCTTTAAATTAAAGAGCTTTAAACAGCACCTTCTACCCAAATTGCTACTATATCCATTTCAGGAGTTATAGCAAACACTTTGCAAGTAGACCCAGAGGAGGAGGAAGGAGAAGGGAGAAAGCCAAGTCTGATGTGGTGACGAAGGGGCCAGGAGGTGCCTGTTTGCACCAGAGGCAGCCATGCTGTTACTGAGGCAAAGATGTTAAAGCAAGCAATTCCCTAAGGCACCCTAAACCTTTATAGATTGCTGATGGTGAAAGCAGTAAATGAAAGGACACCTTTGAGTGAGCACTCATGTGTTAAACACTCTTGGATGTTGTCTCCATGCAAAACAGAGTGTGTCTTTCAAGGCTGTGTAACTCCACAGCAGATACAACAGATAAGGGGTGCTAAATCCAGACAGGAAATCCTCACCAGGACCTTCTAGATGCTCACAACAAGAGGAAATGGCAGTGCAATAGTCTAACTGCCACCATGGACACTGGCTACTGGTTCTTGTGTATGACCACCTGGATATTTAAGGGTTAAATGACTTTTGGGCCAAAGAGAAATGAGGAGAAAGGAGAGAATAGCTGAGATGTGTAGGTGAAGGTACAAGACAGAGTTGGTTGGGTCTCAGCCATGGCCACTTAAACTCTTTAGCTCTGAAAGGCAGAAAAAAACTAAGGTGGATGAAAGCAGTGGACAAACTGAAATTCAGATGGGAATCCACCTCTCCAGTACACCAAATCTGGGATTAATAACGTCATCTCAGCATCCTCTTTTAGTTTAAGGCTGACCAGAGATCCATGAGCGTATTCAGGGAGAGATTTGGAAACGGGTACAGAATGAGTCACACCGTACCTCTTCTCTCTACCAGCACCTCAGGAACACAGACCTCCTGGTCCTTCATCTTCTTCATCAAAGTCCAGGCAGGCTGAGTGCAGCCTTGAGATAAGAGTGTGGGGAGCAACTCTCCTCCATCCACACCAACCCACAGTGACAGGACCCTGGTAATTTCCCCTTTAGTGACATGATGTTCAGAATAGCACAGCATGAGGGGCTGCTGACTCAGAGGTACCCAGGTAAGGAAGGAGCTGCTGGGAAGCCTGCAAAACTGCAACAAGACTGCAGTGACTACAGCCATCCAAAATAGCATTTGTCTCCACTGAGATTCACAAGCCCCTTGGGAGGGGAAGGACCTGTTATCCAGCGGTGCCGTCAGATCCCAGGGGAATGGTTTGCTTGGAGAATGGGAGTTCAGAGGAGTTTTGCAGCTTTCCTTCCCAGTCTCCATTTACCTCACTGAATTCAAACCACTGTGGGCTGGAAACAACATTAAAAGGGAAAAGGAGGCAAAAAAATCACACTGAGTGTATTGTTCTGGATAAATAAGACATAGGCATGTTGTGGAAGGGAGCTAAACCCATCCCACAAATGGTCTTCTCCTGCCAGGAAGATATGACAAAAATAATTACCTGGGCTATACATAATTATTATTCTGCTTTGAGGCAACCACTTGCCCTTGGCACAGTGGCTTCGCCTGATATTGATTAATGACATTAACCATTAGCCCATTAATGTCCTAACCCACTAAATAGGCTGGGATGTCTCAAGTGATATAGCCAGGCACCAGCCTCCATGTCTGCCCACCCTAAGGGGGAGGTTCCATGTGCCTAGTGCAGAAAAAACTCATTCAGTTGCCATTCCCAGTTGCACCACTGCTTGGAGATAGGAAACTCACCCAGTTGCCATTCCCAGTTGCACCAGTGCTTGTAGATGGATTGACCCCAGTGCAATCAAGCATCAAGATCTCCAGTCAGGAGATGCTGGTTGCCACTGGCAGGGCCAGGTGGCCTGTGGGACTCATAGGAGGTGGGGCCAATGCTGGAAAACACAGAATTGATTTGATGATGAAAAAGAAAGTATAGAGGTAATGAAATCACTGCTTTTTTCTCCCCCAGATGAAGAAAGCTCCAAATTCCTCCAGTTTGGGTTCAGCTGCCAGAAAAGGACCCATTCCATGGGTCACTTGGGGAAACCTTGGTGGGATAAATTAAATGTTCTTCATTTAATTCTCTCAAAGAGGGAAATAAGAGCTTTACAACCAGCTGTCAAATGCTCTGCAGCTAAAATATCAACAAAGTATGACAGACGCAAGATGGAAAAAGCCTCTGAGGTTTCTTTTTATTGACTGGGAAGTCTCTGCTTCTTATCTTATTATCTTCCAAGCTAAACTGATAGGAGCTAACAATCAGGAAATTGAATAGCATCATTGGCAATGACCATCTTCTCTTCAAATAGTTGACAGTGATGAATACCTGAGGAGATCCGTCACTTCTGTACAGTGGGATCTAACAAAACAGAGTGTTTCATCTCATTCCATACAAACCATTTGGCTGACTATGATGGAGATCCAAACATCCTGCATCTCCTATAGGTTTATCTGGCAATAATCTAACGTTTGGGTCATGTGGAGCTTGGTTGCACATTGATAATCACATACTTGAAGATCACAGGCTATGAAACTTATTGCTGTGCTTGTTGGAATAAATTATGCAAAGCAATGCGTTATCTGGAAGCCTGCAACACGCACGCATATGCACACACACTCCGGTGATCTATCGCTCTCCATGCAGATGTTCTGCTGCAAAGGCATTTTAATTAATACATTGAAAATATGTTTCCTGCCTTGTCTGAGCCGGAGATGAGCAGGGAAATGACGCCAAGTGGGGGAAAAGCCCCCACTGCAAAAGAAAAGATGAAGGGAAAAAGCAGTGGCTTAAAACCAGTCAGAACGAAGATGTTGTCTGAACTGGGGCCCAGTTGCGCATTGAGCTGATGTTAGTGGGAGAGTGAGTGGCAGGGATTGAAGATGCTCTCATGAAGACACTATGGGACGGCTGTAGCACAGCTCCTCAATACTTACTACTCCTATTTCTCCTGCTGAGGGCATCCCTACACCCAATCTCCATCCCTGGCATCCCCTCTGCCTCCCCATCAGGAAGGACCCAGTTTAAGAAACTCACTGGTCAAATGAGAAACCAAACCTAATGCATGAAAACACAGCTATTTCAGAAAGGCATCAAAACAAAAAAGCCTAGTCAAGGTACCATCCATACCAGCAACATCTGGATATAAATGCCTCCTTTCCAGCCAACAGAAATAATTTCCATCCCTCAATGCAAACTGAAATGGTGGAACATTTGGTTTAATTAGGTAAACTATTTTGGCCTTTCATGCTTTTTTTCTATTTTATTTTTACTGACTTCTGCCTCACCCATGAGACTCTCCCATATAGACCAGCCAAGGACCATAGTGGCAGCAATAAGTAAAACCAGGCAATGATTGCCCTGCTGTCCTCAGTGCCTGTCCCAAGAGGGGTGGCTCATGGGAGCACAGGGCTGCAGTGTTGGAGTTGGAGTTGGCCTCATCCATCACACGGCAAAGAGGCGGCTTAATCACCCCACCATGAGGTGGTTGAAGAGACCCCCAGAAGGATGGGAAAGGAGATGGGGAGGCACAGACCAAAGAGCGGTGATGATTCAGGTTTGCATCCTGACGGCTTGGAACAAAATCCCACTGGGAAGGGAAGGTAGAGGGAAGAGGGGAGTTGGGGCAGGAGGAAGGATGAGCCAGACACCAGCCAGCCCCCCGAGAGGTGACACATTTGCAGAGGCACCATTCAGCAAGCATGATTTGGCCATAGTGGGGTTGCTGCAACCAACATGTCCTTTTGTAAAGTGACCCTTGGCCATGGCACAGGATTGATCCTGGGTGGAAGAATGGGAACATAGAGCTGTTTTCCCATGGGAATGGGGATGTGCTTGCAAAGAGAGCTCATGCCAAGAGCTGAGCAGGGTCTGGTGAAAGGAGACAAGTTATCACCCCAGGGCCTGTCCTCACCAATGGGACAGGACACACAGGCAGGTCTGTGCAGATTAGCACCTCTATCACGCTCCATTAGGACTCATAGAGAGCAATAACCAAACCCTCTTGGCTGAATCTAATCAGGAGGGAAGGCTCCAGCCTCAAGCAGGGAGAAACCCTGATATATACCCTGGAGAAAAAGAGATGTGAAATTATCCTCCCCAGGCTAGGGAGTGCTTTCAAATTGCAGCAGAAGCCTTTGAGAGATAGCTCTGCTCTCCACTGGAACTTCTCCCCATCCTTGGAATAAAAGCCTGTTAACAGTGGAGTATGATGATTATTATCTGTTTGTATTGCACTTTTATCACAAGCCATTCCCAAAGTGATTTGGTATCATGTCCTCTGAGAGCTGCTGAAACACAGGCCCTGTTTGGAGCAGCAGCACAGCAGCCACCACCCTTCTTACAGGCAGGGGAAAGGGGGGATGTGGAAAAGAAAACCACATCCTTGGTTTCTCAGACCCTCGCAAACCAGCAAGGATGTGAGGTTTATGGTCCTACCCCAACCCATCCCTCACTGCTCCACACCAGACCCACATTCCCCTCAGAGAACACAGCCCACCGCCTGACCTACCAGTGTTAGAGCAGAGAAGGTGTTAGAGGGAAGAGGAGTTGCAAGGGAGCAGGAGAGAAGGAGTAAGACTAGGAGAGAAAAAGGAAAGGGAAGATTTTCCCTAAGTGAACAATGGCCTGGACGGCTGGGAAAGGGACAGACTCATTGCAGCCATGCAGTCCCTGCTGCTGTTTAGCCCCAGAGGATATATGCAATATTTCTCCCTGAGGATTTATCTCCCTGCAGAAGTCACAGACAAGATCCCAGCAGCTGATAGCAGAGGCAGCAGGAGAAAATGAAGAGAAAGCCCTTTGCCAGGTGGGGAAATGCCTGCATTTCTCACCCTCCCATTGAGCTCCAAGAGGCTCAGGTGTTAGCATCCATTCTCCAGCTCCCAGCCCAGACAAGGGAGGATCAATAGGGTTACAGATCTCTGATGGAAAGCAGAAGCTCACTACTGTGTTCAGACACAAAACTGAACAGCTTTCTCTTAAAGTGACTGATGGAGGAGTCCAAACCCTGCAGCATCCAGGCCAAAACACAAATAATTCACCACATTGTGGTCCATAGACCTGGACTCCATAGGATTAACCTGGACATCCAGGTTGCAGGACTGCAGTGCATTTGCCTGTGAGCATTACCTCATGATGCACATGATTAGTACAAGTATTTGTGTGTTTTCCTTTGATGGACAGGTACTTTGAAGAACCATTTCCTTCCCTTAGAGCCAAGTGCAGATGGTGTGCCAATTCTCCTTCTTACAGCCACGTTTTAAGCAGACATACAGGGCACAGACACGCAGACCTCAAGAAGCATCATGGAGAGGTGAAAGCCTGTAGTTCCGTGCTGGGAATATCAGTGGAGACACAAAGCGATTTCACTCACAGCTAAATTGTTGCCTGATTGACACCCTGTAATAAAGAGATTTGCCACATAATTATTGTGCCTTTGGTATGCAGCACCAGTATTTCTTTTTTAACCCAGTGACAGTTTTAAACAGTGGTTGAAGTGTGTGTTTATATTAATGTCATTAGTTATTTTTGTGTGTTTCACAGAAAAGGTTTTCCTTGAAACAGCAATACAGCACACAAGAGCTCAGGGTCTTCTGGAAACACCTCTGCTTTCAGATGAACTACTGAAGAGAACAGAAGAGGAAGGATCTGAGCTGGGATTAAACAAGCAGCATCTTGACTTGATGACAACAAGGGGTGCAGGATCAGGCACTGCTGCAGGGAGCTTCTTACCTCTTATAGGGTAAATGCAGGAGCCTGAAGAAATCTCTTCCACTCTTTGGCTCCTGCTGTGGCAGCAGAGACTTGCCATGTCTTCACATGTGACACACTGTCAGTGGCTGAGACCTGACCTCTGTCAGGACACCTACATCTGGGCACAGTCAGGATGGGGACACAAGTGATGTTATATTCAGGTATCTATCCAAGCCTTGCCAGAAAAAGATACAGAACTAGGCTTATAACAAATGAGAGAAGGAGCTTGGCATTTACTGTTAGAGAGAAATAATAATAAATGATGTTTCTTATGAAGAAATATTATCTAGAAATTTTATTTCTATTCCTAGGGCCTCCAACAGCCAGCAATGTAATAAAGAGGAAAAAGAAGATGTGACGGGAAAAATTAGAATAACGAAGATGATCAAATAAAACCACATGCATATATAGGCCTTAAGTCAATAACACCTTGATGTCGCAGTAGAGTTTGTGTTCTTATGCAATGAAAGAAAGGCCACATTTCATAAACTGATACAAATTATCCTGGAATCAAAATGAAAATGGGTACAAAAGAGGTGGTGAAATATTATCAGTCAGGAATGGGAACACAGGTCCTTCCATCACTGTCACCAGGAAGGTGCGTCTCTGGTAGATGCACAGAGCTCAGCCTTGGGGCTTGCTGCTCCACCACAAGGGTTTGGGCTGGTACCAGGAGATCCAGGAGATGCTGTGGTCTCCCTCCAGCTTCCAAACCTGCCTAGGTACCATCTGTGACTGGGCAGAGCAGTGTGGGGAAGAGGCAGGCTCCAGATGTGGGGGCTGTTGTGGTTCAAACCCAGCCCCACAGCTCGTTCACTCACTCAACCCCCCTTTCTTTCCCTCCCCCTGCTCCCTGAGGGATGGGGAGGAGAATCAAAAGAATGCAATTCCCACAGGTTGAGATAAGAACAGTTTAGTAACTAAGGTATAACACAAATCACTGCTGCTACCACCAATAATAACAATGATAGAGGAAATAACAAGGGCAGAGAATACAGCACCTCACCACTCACCAACAGATAACTCACCACACCCTGCCCAACTGAGCACCAACTGATAACTAGTCCAAGTCCACAGTCCCTAGCCCTTCCAGGTAACTCTGTTACATCCTGGGCATGATGTGTGGTATGGAATATCCCTTTAGCTAGTTTGGGTCAGGTGTCCTGTCCCTGCTTCCTCCCGGCTTTCCCTCCTCCCTGGAAGAGCATGAGACTCACAAAGTCCTTGGTCAGAGTAAACATCAGTATTATCAGCTCTGTTCCCAGGCTGAAAGTCAAAACACAGTGCTGCACCAGCTACTAAGAAGGAGAAAAATTGACTGCTACTGCTGAACTCAGAACAGAGTAAATCCATTTCCTTCACAATTTTAAAGATTCATTTGGGAGTTGAGGGAAGTCTGGCTATCAGCTTTCACAGGGCAACTTGGCCCGGCTCCTCAACCTCCCACCATCACCTGCAAGTCTTTGTAAAGCAGGAACACCATTTCTTTTCTTCCAGGAACATGATACTGCCTCAGAGGTCCTCTTCCCACAGATGCACAGCATGAATGCAGCTAGAGCCACCAGAGTTGCTTTGCACCAATTCTTCTGTCTCCACAGGGCAATGCCAAAGAACCAGATCAGTCCCTGGTCATGACAGGGGGTTGGAAATAGGCTATCTTAAAGTCCTTTCCAACTCAACCATTCTATGATTCTATAAAGCCCTTCAAAGTAACATCTTCTCTGAGCATTTCCAGCAGCTGCCCCATTACACCGTACTCTAGGAGGTACCAATGTGGTGGCTTCAGCCCTCTTCATAAGCCTAGTACAGCTGGTGGTGGTGCCCCTACATGCCATAGGGGAAACACACCACCTGGGAATGTTCCTCTGCTTCCTACTTTGCTTTATATCCACTTCCTGCTGTGACAGATACAACAGACCTGTCCTGGGACTGGGTTGCACCTCTGCAGTGGTAGTCACCCATCATTAACTGGGTGACTCAGGAAATTTTCCTGAGCTGCTGCTCAGTTCCCAGCCTGTAATACAAGTTCTTGTCATCTGCCCTTACATGTTTGACCTTGCACTGCTGGCTCTTTTAGATTTAATCGCTTCTACTCATGTTGAGATCACCCAGGTATTCTGGCATGACATAGCATGACTCTCTATTGAGGATACTTCCCAGCATTGCATCTCTAGTGTTTCATTAGCATAAGACTAATTCTTATGCCAGGGTCATTAATCAAAATTATTATATGATGAAAACAACGTCATTCCTGAACTCTGTCCTTGAGACACTTGGTGAACTATCAGCCCTTTACTCAGTGCTTCTCTGGTCCACAGTGCCCCAGCTTTTATCCCACTAATTCCCACCTCCTCTGGCTTCATTAATAGGACATGAGATAGGTGAGGCAGCCAGGCTATGAAACTGTCTGGGAAGTGAATTTTGGGGTAATAATGGAGAAAGATGACATGGCTTATGGAGGACACTGATCTGCATACCCATACCTTGCAAAGATGACCCAGCTCTTAAGTGTGCATCTCAACATCCTTGTCTCCATGGGGAGGAGGCACCATACAGACACTCTCAGGGACAGACTGAAGCCATCTGTGGTCCCAGCAATGGCCCAGCACAATGTGATTCTTTATTTTAATCTTCTTCCAGTCACTGTAGGATGGCCAATGTCTGGATATAAAGATCTGAATTTGCTTAGCAAACACCCTGACACCTTCCTCACCTTCATCCACAATGATGCCTGCACTCCATGGCAGAACCCTCCACCTACTCCTGCAGCACCACAAACCTCTTCCAGCAGATTTTGCTGTGGAAAGGAGCAGCATTACAGCATCATCACATCCCCCAGGGATCTCTCTGTTAGCACTCTCTGTTATCTGAATGTGGATCACCACAGTTAGTATCTGTGTGTGTAACAGAAAGCAGGCCTGCAGAGCAGATACTGAAGTGGAAAGGACAAGACAGAGAAGGTCCCCAGTGAATGGAAGAAGTCACGGTATCCATGAGGATCTGTTCTGGAGCTCAACCGATGGGAAGGGCAGCACACACATCCTCATGAACCAAAGTCGCCTCAACTCTTCCCTCTGTCTGAGTGGCAGGCAAGAAGTAACCTCAGTGATTGCATTTCTTTGTATGACCCCATCTAAAACTTTCAGCATCAGATAAACAACTCCCAAGGGTCAATTAACATGTCTTGAGATGATTAGAGTCTGACACTGATGAAACCCAGCAGTAATTAGCAAATTAAAAGAAAAAAAACCCAACCCTTTTGATTAGTACTCAGCATAATTCCCTCCAATTATTCAAAGTTCATGACTACAGGGGGTGGAATATCTCCAGGAATATTTATTTATATCCCTATTTTTTTCCAATCAACTTTGTGAATCTAGTTAATCATCAGCACTTGAACTTGTTAACTTGGAGAGTTTCAGAGCTGTCACTCTGTCTGATTGCTGGAGACAGCCTGAGGAAGAGTGTGGGGAACACAGAGAATCCAAATACCTGTCTTAGGCAAAGAAAAAGCAACAACAACAACAACAAAAAAAAAACAAACCAAGAAGAAAACATTAAAAAATAAAAGGAAAAAAATCCCAACTCACTGCAGCAGCAGAGCAAAAAAAAAAAATAGAGTTTTCCCTCTCTTTGTTTAGAGTCACAGCTTGGTGCTGGTATGTTTTGCATCAGCCTGTCAGACACTGCTTTGCAAAGGCAGGCAATACACTTCCTTCTGCACACAGTCAAAATCCTCTCCGAAGAGATGCTCATATCTGGGCAGGAGCAGCCCAGGCAGCCAAGCTTCCCCTGCAAATGTGTTCCATGGTACTGCAGGCAAAGAATAGCCTTAAGCTATTAAGCTCCTTGGCTGCAGGTACAGTAAATCAGTGCCCCAGACAGCCCCCCGTTGTGGATGGGGCAGGGCTGACCTGTCCATCCTCAACGGGAAGCAAGGGCAAGCCACAGAAAAGCTGGAATTCCTCTGAAGTCATCAGTGACTGCAGGGAAGATTTGCTAAAGCATTTTATGCCTGTCTTCAGATGATATGAGAACAGTTTTCCTGCTCTAAATCCTTCTGCATCCTTTCCAGCAGAAAGGGAAGCATCAAGGACCACAAAACCTCTCCTTCCCTATCCCTCCCCAAAGCTGCCCCAGCAACCAGGGCTCATGGCTGTTGGGATGGAGCTGGGATGAGGACCAGCATCCCCACACTACTGTCAGAGGCAGGTGGATGTGTGACCCCCATCCCGTAGCCCCATATGTCTCAGAACTACTTCTGTCTCCTTCCTCCCATAGATGCCTCCAGGCCTATGGGAGAGGTCGATGAATGGAGACCAAGAGATGCCACCACTTCAAAGGATCAAGGTGGTCAGAGCACTGCAGGGCTTTATTGGGAAAACACTGCAATGGAGCCTGGGAAAACCTTTTGGCACCCTCTCATCTCCTGATGCAAGGCCTCAGCAGCCCCAGCTTCACTGCCTCTTGCAAGTCACGTTGCTTGGGCAGAGACAAGGTCCATCCTGGTGGCATGCAGGGACTTCCCTTGCTGACCTACATGGGAAAGAGCTGGGGGCACGGAGATGTGACTACCTGGAGAGTGGGCTTGCCAGGCTCTGAGCTGCAACTCCTCCACCCTCTGCTTCATTAAACCTTCTTTCCTGCCTGAGTGAGCCCTGAGGGATGGAGAAGACGAATCTCTGATAGGAAGACATACGCTTAAACCTTTTCAAAGCCATTTTTCATTGGACTTTTCTACATTCATCACTGCAGACTAACAGAGATTTTCTCTCTAGTTTAGATGATTATTTTTTTTAATTTAATCCTATCCAGTGAGAGCCCTCTAGGGAGCTCCTAACCCTGCTTTAATAACATGCTCATTAGCGAGGTTATTCGGGGAGTGGTTTCTATTTGACACTCCAGCATCTTTCTAATTAATGTTGCTTTAAAACAAGCAAACCTTAAAAAAGAGAGAATATCAAACAGCTCGAAGTCAGCACTGCGGGAAGACAGCAATTTCCTCTGGATTTTCATCTCCCTTCTCTCCAAAATTCAGTTCTGAGAATGTCAGCCATTTGCTGAGACAGGACTAAATTAAAAGACTACAAGGCCCTGCCATCCCATCAGCTCAGAGACGTCAAAACAGCAGCCAGCACACCAAGTAGGACACTAAGCGTGGGTTTGTTGAGCTGGATTAGGACCTGTGTGATGCACACTCTGAGTCATGCATGTGCAAGGTTGTACCAATGCACACAGGCACTCCTCATGGGCCAAGGGACAACAGGGGGGCATTTCTTGCCACCTCTGCAACTGGAAATGCTTCCATGAGTTCGACAGCTCCCAGTACTGGCAATCCTTCCCTTGGTCCCTCATTTGTACCAGGTTTGTGCATGGTAATCTGCTGCAGCAGCCAGCAGCATTGCTGGGTTTGAGTGAAGGGATGTTACCACAGTTGCTGAGGCAGGGACACAAAACTCCTCTGACAACTCTTCAGGTGACCTGTCTCACCTATATATTTAGATTGACTTTTCCCCTTGGCTTAGTTATTCCATATGGGATGGTCTAAGGCTGGAACAGCTCAGAACTAAGCTCTGAGCTCATCTCCATCCAGTAACTTCACATGTGGGATTTGCCAGGCATGTGCCTCAGTTTCCCTTCCATGAAGGGAACACATCCCACAGCCAGGTACTGATGCCTCTTAGCAAGTCTTGCACAGCAGGTGCTGTAGAAGGTGAAGCATGGCAACATCAGGGCATGAGTTACTGAAAATGGCTTCAAAACATGCTCAATTTACCCACAATAAGCAGGACTGAATCTTCCTTCACTGCTCACCACCTCCCCAGCTGCAGTAACAGGTCCTATTAATTTCATTTTAGATATAGAACATTGAAATCTGGGTCAGAAGTGGGGAAAGCAGAGCCCACTGCAAAGAAATACCACCCTTGGCAAGTCAGCAGATGCAAGGAGACCACAACAGAGATGAACTCTGCACTGCTGGAGGGCCAGCACCATCTCCACCAACCTAAGAGAGCTGCAGCCATCTGTGCCCCAGCTGAGCTTGGTCCTGAAGAGCTGACAGCAAGTGCTACTTGGGCCAGGAATGGAATCCAAGTGGTAAAATGGTGAGATAAGAGGGTTAAGAGCCTGTGAGTTCCTAGGGCTGGTAACAATACAAAGAAGAGATTTGCACAGGGCTTCCCCCTGTGTTGTCCTCAAGTCATTCCCCACAGTTTGGACTGAAATAAGTGGATAATTGTGTTGCCTACCACAGCTTGCCAAGCACATGTCTCTGCCTGTGACGCAGGGAATAATGTCAGCATTACCTGGTTGTGTGAGCAGCTAAACTCTGAGTAAGTCTGCAGGCATCCTCCGCTCTCTATTATCCCAAGTTCCCCTTAGGCTCTTCTCTTTGCCTTCCCCAGTCTTACGCAGAATTTGGGCTCTTTTTAATTAAATGACAACAGTCTGCAGCCAGAGCTTGAATTACACCTGCCTAAAGCGATCGGCAGTGATTGGAATTGTCATATCATTTTGATTGCAAAGATTCCCACGCAAGTCAAAACAAGCCAGGAGAGCAGGCATATGCTGGAGCTATTAACAGGGCTGTGAGACAGCTTCCCCTCTGCCAACACGGACCCAAGGCCTATCTCTTTGCAGTGGTTTGCAGAGGGAGAGGATGATGCTGATGCTGTTTGTGGGACCCAAGGTAGTGCTAGAGATGAGGCACATACCTCATGCGTCCGGCTCCACTGTTTCAGGATTAATTCTTTACATCAGGCTTGCAGCAGCTGGTGTTTCCCTGGCTTGTTTTATGGCTGTGGTGGAAGAAGAAAGGGATATAACTGAAATAGGGCAAGTTAGAAGCAGGCACATAAAGATGAAAGAGTACAGATCAGTGAGGATATATGGAAGCTCTCTCCCCAGCAAGCATCGTGCCAAGATTTCCCCAGGGATTGTCCACTCCTCTCCATACTGCACTGCAGTGCTAACTCTGGTTCTTCTTTGCAATTGCTCTCCACTCCCCCTTAAAGTGTTGATTGTACATTTAGCAAATGGGATGCCCATGACTTCCCAGCATGCCAGGAAAAGTCTATTCCAGTTTGATATGGGCAGAACTTATGGGAGGCCCTGATGGCACAGCTATGTTGGGAATGCTGGGAGAGGACTTGCAGGCAGCTTGGGGGGAGGAGGGTGAGGCATTGGCTGGATCCCTCATCCCCTACTTCCATCAGCTCTCCCACCAAGCAGGGCACCATATTTTCAGTAAATACCAAACCAGTCAGTAAATGGACAATCCCAGCAGCAAAATCATCAGTGAAAACAGGCTGAATTGGGGAAAACTGCAACCAAAATCCCTGGGAGAGGGAGGCAGAGGGAAGATGCTGCCCTTTTGTACATGAAACTTCCCACTGTGGTTTCCAAAAGCAGTTTTCCTTAAGATCAGACCTCACTTTTAAAGTGAAGCAGGGAGCAGGCAGGGAAAGTTTTTGACACATCAAATAACCTAAAGCAAAACATTTCCATCCCAGTCTAGTGAGACAAGTTAGGGTCCCCAGCTGAAACACAGAGAGCAAGCAGGGGGGAACTTGGACCAGATCCTTTCCCCCTATTTACTGGATCAGACACCAGCCAAAAGCCCCCTGACTCGCCAGCCCCAGGGCCATGCAGGGGTACCCACAGGCCACTGCTGTGGGGAACATCTTTCCTCTGCTCAATCCTGCTCCAGTGTCACCACTCAGTGACTGCGGTGCCCCTTTCTGTTGCTACAGAAACAGCCGTGATGTCATCCCATGGGTGAGGAAGTAGCGCAGGAGCTCCTGGGAAGGGCAGAGAGGTGACACGGGATCACATCCTTCCTGTGCCGAACCCCAGGCACCCTGTTGCCCAGCAGGCAGAGGTGTGTCAGGGAAGGCAGGAGCTGCAGGAGAGGTGAACAGCTTTGTGCCCTCAGGAAGCTCATTTTTAAGCTTTTCATCCTGAAAAGTCACATTTTTTGAAGGTGTGGAATAGATTCTTCGCTGTATTGGTTTGAAGCAATAATGACATCCAGTGGCTGGTTAGCTTAGTCCTCAAGAGGAATCGTGCATGAGCATCCTTGTCCTGTCCCTGTTCAAGGGTGATAAAGTGGGACAGGCTGGAGCAGACAGAGTTGTTTGCGGGTCACTCCAGGCTTCTCTTGCTCCTGGAAGGAACAGCGCTAGGATGAGCCCTACGGTTCCTCCAGCAGCTACAGAAGCTGCTCCCAGGACATGCTCCTGCTGAATCCTCCCCAGCAAGCCCCAAGCCTGCTTCTTTTGAAGTTAAAAGTCTCTTGCTTTCAGGGAGGGAGCAGAATGAGAGGCAAGAGCTCTGCTTCTCCTGCCTCCCTCAGGAGCACCCTGAGCTTGCTGGAGGGGCACATACAGTGAACAAAAACCTACTGAAGTGACTCAGGCAGTGCAGGCACTATACACTGACACAGTTTGGGCATCGAGTTACAAGACCTGAGACGTTTGAGGCCAGGCTGAGCTCTTTCTATGCCCAGGGAAACCAGGGATCCCTGGAACACCATAGACGAGCCTCAGGATGCCATCACAGGCCAGCTCAGTGGGGTGTTGCTGTGCCCATGCCAAGGGTGACACCAACCACAAAGCCAACCCAAAATAACCCCTTGGTAAGCAGCACCTCAGGAAGTGTGGCAAGACACATGGAGTTCTTGACCCTTTTCCTGTAAGCAGTGGCTGGGATGGCACAATTTAGGGATCTGAGACACAGCGTATCAGCAGGATTTACATGGGATGAAATGAGACTTTAGGGCTCAGCCACCATAGTGGCTTCATCACATCCCCTGATGACAGCAAAGGCAGGAGAATGATTTATTTGAAGCCAGAGCCCAGCTGTTGGGTGTTTATGGTCTCTGAATGTATCTCTTGCAGAAAGCTAGGTTGGCAAAGCCTATCAGGAGCAGTTTCTCTGCTCACCCCTGCCAATGATTACTGGGTCAGGCAGAGGTTTCACTCCAGAGCTGATGGCTTTACATGCATGGATGTCCCCGGTTCCCCTCCAGGCTCCAGCAGCAAACACAGCTCAGCTCACATGCGCCTGCCCAGACCCTGAGCAAGTCACTGAGACGTGAAGAATACAGTTACACAAGCGGAGCAACGAGCCCTAGTGTCTCTGCCCCAGCAGCTCCCAACATGGGCTGAGCTGGCAGAGGGGCTGGCAGACACAGGGATGCAGCCAAGCATCCCATGGAGGCTGCACTCATCACAAGGGCTCTGGCACTCTACATCACTGCCAGAGTGGAATGAAATACTGGGATAGATGTGGGTGCAGGGCATGGCCATGGCACAGTCTCAGGAGCTTCTCACACCTTGGCTGCAGCCACAAAGCTCTTCCTTGCATGTGATAAGAGTGTGAGGTTTACCCCATGTCTACTTCTCATCTCGGCTGTAACTGCATTTCAGGAAGCACTACTTTCTCCATGGATTGCAGATGGAGCCATTCATCTCCAAGGAGACTGGAAGAATGCCAAAGTCTATTAAGCCAGGGGTAATAATTGCAGAGGGTCAACAGGTGTATCTCACTGCACTGGAAGATGTGCAAAGACCCATGCAGAGTCAGGGACCCAGAAGATGAGTTGATTTAAGGAATCACCTCATTAAAAAGCCACCTTAACAGTAAAGTCATCACCTTACTGCATGATCTGTGCTCTCCACAGTGGCTCAGGTTTCCCCAGCACTGACTGCACCAGTTTCTATCACAGCCTACACAGCTCATATACTCATTTCAGTGAGCTGGTTGCTGTGATGGCCTTGCTCACACTCCTCTATGCTTTGAGAGGATCACTGTGGGTGCCCTGTGTGATTACAGGGGAAAGTACCTCCTGACATTGCTGTTAACAGGGCAAGCCCATGTAGTACTGGCCTCAAAACTGCCTCTCTCCAGCTCACAGGGGAAAGGGACTCTGACAATGCAGAGCTTCTTCACTGAGTGTTTCACCTATATGATGTATGAACAGGCTTCTTGTTCCCTTCTGCTCTTAAATTTGCTAGCAAGTGCTCAGAGTCATATCTGCATGGGAGATGCACTGTAGAGCCCAGCATATCTCTCGCCTGCTGTACCTGACAGGTCACCAGTGTTTCAGCAGTGCCAGGAGAGGAGAAGCCCTGAGGGTCTGTCCTTGAAGAGCCATGTGTTGGTGAGACAAAGAAACCGCTGCTTGAAGCAAGGGAGACACCAGCCACAGCTGGTCCAGGCATTACCTTGGCCAACACACCAACTGGGTGGAATGCCTTTGTCTTCACAAAACCTTGGCCAGACACAGCCCAAGTGGTATCAGCCAAGATGTGAGGGATAGCTAAGCCTTTGTGAGCATGCAGCAGTGTAAGAGCAGGGAGGCAGGATGCAGGGCTGACCCCAGCAGTAAGTGGGTGCATGGCCGCAGGCAATGCTGACAGCTTCTCTGCAATCTCATTTCATACAGATGTTCTCTTCCCTGCCTTCAGTTCATTGCTATTGCTCATTTCTGGTCTGTGAAGAAGGGAAGGAAAGGGAAAGAAAAGGAAAGGAAGAGGGGGAAAAGAAGGAAAAAAAGGAAAAGGAAGGGGAAAAAGGAAAGAAAAAAGAGAAAAGCTATTGTAGACCCAAAGGACCCTTCCAGGACAACATTTAATATGCTTTCTCCTGTTATATTAGCACTAGACAATCAAACTCTTCAGCACAAGGTTATTTCCCTCTAGGATAGAGCGGTGACTTGGCGAATGCTTAAAGAGATCTAACAGACATGTTATTGCACTCCTGAAGGCTGAGGAATCACCAATGAGCCATGCTGGTCTTTAATTGCCTCTGTGCTGCTGGGCACGCTGGGTTTGGAAGGAGACAAACCAGAGATCTCAGCTGAGATAAGTCACCCCAAGGCCTGCCTTTGGCCTGGGGAAGAAAGGACCAATTCCATGGGCAGCCTCCCATGTCTGGCATTCCTCTCCCAGCTCACATGGCTGCGTTAGCTTTCCCAAAGCTCTGTTTCCAGCTGCCATTGAACAGATGCCACTTCACCCCCTAGAGAGGTCTGTTTCCTAATGCTAGCATCAAACCCTCCATCACTTCACAAAGTGCTGCGAGCACGAATACAAATCACACCGCCAGCATCTGGGATGTCCTGCAGCAATCCCTCCCGCCCATGCTGCAGGTCCCCTGAACACTTGACATGCTGGGCACCCAGTGACCTGATGCCCATTTCCATTGCAGGTCCCAAACCCCAGCCACTCTTACTGCTAAGAAGTGGGGTTTGGTGATGTAAATGGATTTTTCCTCTGCCAGCTCATGCCCAGGAGGTGCAGTTTTGTCAATCACTAATTAAGGGAAATAATTTCTTTCCCTCCTTTAAACAGGCTCCTCACACCCTTGTATCTTAGCCTGGATCTCTCTTGCTTTCCTCTACAGATTTAATTTCCTTCATCTTTTGGCCTGTAACTCCTCACTGCAACTTCACACTCTGGTACCTTATTGCTGTGACCCAAGCTGGGTGGGATTCCCTCGTGATGTCCCCTGCGACCTCCTCTGTGCTGTACAACACAAATCACCTCCTAGGGCTTACATAAAGAACCTCTCAGTGGCACATCACCTGACACGGGATCTTTTCTTTTTCCTCTTCCCTTTCCTTTTCCTTTTCCTCTTCCTTCCTTTTCCTTCCTTTTCTTCCTTCCTTTTCCTTCCTTCCTTCCTCCCTCCCTCCCTCTGTTCTTTCCTTCTTTTTTTCCTTCCTTCCTTCCTTCCTTCCTTCCTTCCTTCCTTCCTTCCTTCCTTCCTTCCTTCCTTCCTTCCTTCCTTCCTTCCTTCCTTCCTTCCTTCCTTCCTTCCTTCCTTCCTTCCTTCCTTTTTTCCTCTTCTCCTCTTCTCTCCTCTACTCTCCTCTCCTCATTTCTCTTTCTTCTCTCACATCTCATTTCCTCTAAATGCTCTGACTTCAACTCACAGTCACCATTTCTATCCTATCATCCTGTTGCTACATCACCCTCTTGTTACATTTCATTTTAGGTCTCTAATTTACCCCGATCAAGTTATATTATCAAGAATAAAAATGTCCATGTAGTTAAAGCTCTGGGTCTGAGATACAGGTTTAACTCCCAGCCCTGCCACATTCTGTTTGTACAGTAAGGTGCTTAGATATGACAGCAGTAAGTCCCACAGAAAATCACTCCTAGGCCTATTCACACAGGATGGTACAGTGCATTTGAACATCTAGTCCCTACAGGTGCAGAGTTGCTCAATCCCACATTTTCCTAGTCCATGTGGCTCTTCTGTGAAGTTTAGGAACCTCAATACATCCCCAGCCTGGCACTGCTATACTGCTAGCATAAATCCTCACTCCCCTGTGCTGCAGCAAGCTATTTAGAGCTCTTTTAAATGACATTACCTTTGCCTTATGTAGTTTTGATCCAAAGCACAGGAGAAAGCTAACAGAGGGAAATCAGCATTTTAATTTGGTGATGTGGCAGTTCATAAGCAAGTCAGCTTATACGTGGGTTTGGATGATACAGAAATTGGCTAGTGGGAAGAATATTTGCAGGAGTCTTTTCCCAGCTTTGGAATTAGACAAAATAATCCTACTAAATTAAACAAAAGTGATAATAATATAAGAAACTGCTTCTTAAACATGACAGCTTCCATCCTTGCCAACAACAGAGAACTCAACGTTTTCAACACATGTATAATGCATTTTTAATGTAAACAGCGGGAGGCATAATTCCAGCATAGGATGTGAAATGGAAAGCGCTCAAGAAGGGAGCTAGGGAAATTGCTAACACTGCACGCTGAATGAAACTTCCTCTAAATCCCAAGCTCTGTCTGTGGGGCATTACAGCATCAGTACCATTATCACTGCACACCATGGACAGCTTATTGCTATTAATTATGTTAGCAAAATAAAGGATCCTTTCTGGCCGGACTGGATGGACAATGTTAAGCCATGCTGGAAAAGCTGGATAAACCTCATTAAGGAGAATTTGGCACAGGCAGAGATAAGGCTGCATGCTCCCTGAGTTCAGGATGCTTCAAAGGAAAAGCTGGCTTGCGATAATGGATTTCTCAGGAGTCAGAACATGACTGGGCACCTTACTCATGCTGCAGCCAACTGCTCACACAGGAGGGAAGGTCTTCCTAGGAAAAAGCCCTCCACTTGCCTTGCCACCCTTTAAGCTGCAATGGTGCTGCATCTTATCTATAATTTTGGGGTCTCAAGGCTCTCTGCCTCCTTGTTTCAGGACTCCTTGGTTATAAAGTGTGTGGTGAGAGGGCTATTGCTCCAGGCAGGCACACAACAGGACGGCACATCCTTGAGGAGCTGCAGTTTCCAACACTTCCCAGTGTGTATGGATGGCTGGGCTGTACAATCTCCTGTTTGCTCCATCTTGGGTTTGCAATGAAGACACAGTGAGGGATGAAGGAGTAGGTTTATTATGCATGCAGATAAGAGCGATCAGGGAGGGATGGCAAGGACACTTTGGGGACAAGGTTAGAATGCAAAATGATTTAGACAAGTCAGATGAAATGGCCCCAAATACTATGTTGAAATGCAAACCAGGGAAAACAGCAAAGCATGGCATTCCAGCAGGAAGCACAGGCTGCTCACATCAAGGGTGGAATGAATGGATCCATGGCTTTCTTCCAGAAAGGAGCTAGGATAATGGCAGACATAGGGCAGACCCTTCTGTGTAGAGAGGGCACAGATTCCTGCAGCTCTGTATCAAATGAAAAATGGTCCCTCTCCTTATGTAGCCTGAGAAGTAGCAGAGGAGGGATGTTGGCCTCATCTCTCTGCCAGCTTAACAGCTAAGTCCTTAAGGCCTTTGAAAGATAACCTTCATGAGGAAGGGAATGGTCTGTTCTGGACAGGACATGTTGTTATTGGTTTAAATTGCAGTGAGAGCAAATCAGGCTAGACACAGAGGACTGTCTAACAGGGTCTCTGGAGCAGATAACCTTGGGGTGCTGGAGAATCAACATGTTGAGGGACCTAATAGCATGAAAGCTGTCTCCTGTTAGTGTACAGGTCTTTTCTCTCTTCTGTGGTGTTTAAAATGCCATCTGTGTGGCAAGAGGAGTTCAGGACTTTTACCTCTCCTTGGCGAGAGGAGCTGGTCTGGGTTTGCCTTAAGCATTTTCCCTAGCACAAGGGAGGCAAGGGCAGCTCATTGTCCTATGCACTAATACTGCTCTGAATATTAGGAAAAGACAGAAGCAATGCTATTTTTAAAGGCGTATTAAGCACAAATAGACATGGCAAGGTGCCAGCCTCAAAAGATAACTGTTTTCAATAGAGCTGGGGGAGGCATTAAAGAGTCTTTCGAAAAACTCCATTAAGGCTCCATCAAAACAAGGAGCTTTTCAGGATGACAGACACATAGGTGCCTCCTTCTGCTCATTCACCCAACCAGAAAAATCAGGCACGTTTTCTCCTCATTTTCTTTCATTCATATTCAAATCCTCCAGGAAAAAA